>OOFC01015212.1:0-16478 GCA_900323345.1 Pseudochromis fuscus
ACGTGTTGATCTACCTGGTGGAGCTCGCCGAGAAGTGTCGCGTCGACCTTCCACAAGCGGTGCTGCGTAAAATGGCCCTAAACCGGTTGAAATACCCCGCCAGCAAAGTGCACGGCTCGGCCAAGAAGTACACCGAGTACACGGAGTGAGTGAAGGTGTGGAAGGACAGGTGCTGATCAGGGGACGCTGACTGCAATGGCTGCTAAGGCTGCAGTTCTTTTAAACTAAGGCCTACTACTACTGGACATTTTATCTCGTGGTTCAATGGCATTTTTCTGGTTTGATTTGTTACATGACCATGTTTTCCTGCAACAGTTTCCGAAATATGCAAAGTCACATTTATTTTGCACGTGTGGAATATCGTGGATTTTAGTGACTTTTAAATCCGGATTTTTATTTTGAACATTGATGCGCCCGAGTCACTTTTAAAAGAGAAAATGTTATTATTGGGCAGTGCTTTGGGAAAGGATTAGCAAAATATGTTTTACTAAACATTTTCGGAGTTATTTAGCATGTTTCCAGTATAGGAGGGTAACACAGTGGATTAGAGAAGCTGGTGGAGTTGAAGCAAATGATTATTGTTGTGAACAATCCAGACTTGAGAGAGGCAAAGGAGTTATCGTGAATTGTCTTTCTTTTCTTTCTTTTTTAACATCCGCATTTCCCACCAAATTTGAATGTTGTGTTCATGCCACAGCTGCTGTGCTTTTTCTAAAGTAAAAGTTGCTTTAAATCTGTCACGTGTGGGTTATTTCTCCACTCATAGTTGTTAAAATGTTTGTCTTGAGGTGGTTTTGTAAGAGGTGTGCACTGTTGCAGGTTTATTCATTAGAGTCAAGCTAATGAAGTTATATATATTAAACTTGCAGCAAATGCAGCTCCATCAATGTTATATTTTTATATACCTAGTGAGGTGTTGATTCAACTTCATGATCATTAAGCTGGTTATAGTTTTAGGAATATTGAAATCTCTTCTTTTATACTGAAAGATATTCCTGGGCTTTCCTCACTAATTAAAATTGAGTGATCAAAGTATTAGAAACACCTTTCAATTTAAATTGATTCCAATCAAGAGAAAATAAATTATTTCTATGAGCATAAGAGTCATTGCAGAGTTGTTAGGTCACTGCACCTGTTTTTAGTGGGTGTACTGTGTGTATTTTATCTAGAATTGTAACCGGTTAGTAATATATTTCTTATAATATTTCTTAGTAATAATATTTCTTCTGTCTGCATTTACCCACTTGCTGTATCCACAGTTTTGCTTCTCATTTACACAACTATCCCTATGGTTTTGGGGTTAGGCATCTTGCTCAAGGGCACTTCAGGCTCAATCTGAGGATCAAACTAACAAATTAATAATTAATCAAGAATCTGCTGTACCTGGAGTCATGTAGGTAAAGATCCTAACTGTCTTGTGTAAAGCAGCAGGGTTTAGTGAATGAGATGTTGAACAGGGTTTTCTGATATATTCCTGCCTGTAAAGATTTGAAATGTGAAACACATCTTTGCGTGCAGGAGTGGGGCATTTAGTGTACCACAGTGGAGAAAACGTCTGTCTGATATTTTCTTCATTTGATGTGTTCTGAGACACAAACATTGCCCTCAGCTGTATATCCTGGTATTCACTCAGAAGCATGAGTCATCCACAGGCTGCAAAAGAGAACAGTCATGCATCACTAAGATGTTGCTGTGTACGAACTGAGCCTGACTTCAAAGTAAACAGCTTTTTACTTAAGAAGATATGACACGGTTTTCCACATTAAGAATGAGCAATTGTCCATTTTTTTTGGTACACTTCCAAAAACTTGGATATGCAGACTCCTCTCCTTTTCTGGCAATGCAGTATGTAAATACATCTTTTTTATTATTCTGAGCTCCTTGCAATGAAGAGTTTTGGCAAAAACAAGGATGAAGCAGAATAGTCACAGTAGCTGCCTGGATTTGTCTTTTTATGACAATAAATCCTTAGCTCCAACATTTATTCCCCCAAATTCTGCAAGGTTTGCTCCACAGCAAAAACTGAAACCATCACTCACAGCAGAGTTTCATATGGGGCAGTGAACATCATTGCAAAACAGAATGCACTATCTTAAATGGGTGACACATTCTTAAGGTGTTATCTCAATATTCACCATCTAGATGAGTGCCAGGCTGGTAGCAGGCTGCAATTACAGCTGTCTCAGGAGAGTCCATTTCAGTCTATATCACTACACTACAGTTTTCTGTCACACTGCTTCTCTGAAAATATGTATGCTCCGCCAAAAGTTATTCTGCAGAGGGTTCGTAAGAACTCTTTAACAAATGTTTTTGCATGTTTTAGACTGGAGTATAATGGGGCTTTTCCACATTATAGTTTAGCATCAAACGACTGCACAAGTATATGGAGCAGAGAAGACTTTCTGAAGTTGTCCCTGCACCCAGGTCTGATCTGAATGAGAGAGTACTACTTAAATTACAATTCACTTTATTTAGCTCATGGGAATTTTCAGATTTCTTATCCAAAATACTCAAGCGTCACTTTAAGAAAGAAAGTGTAAGTAGTAACACATACAGCAAGTTACGTTTGTGAATAAAATACACTCTTCTTTGTGTCCCTTCACTCAGGGGTGCTGCTGGCACTTATGATGCCGAATATTAGCACACCTCAGGTAGATCCAGCTTTGTTAGTGACATTACTAAGTCTGTTTCAGTCACAGTTACTACTGATGGGCAAACATTACAGAGAATGGCTGTAAGGATTTTGCAGGTGAAACTTGGGATGCTTTCCAAGAGGCTTCCTCTCAGTCTCTGTTATGTGTACTGTCAAAGTTAACCCTCAAAATCTTAGTAATAGTGTACTCAATTACACAATAGTTAGGTCTGGTAACAGAATCAGGAGATAGATTACCTAAGAAAACACAAAATCCTCCCTTAGCTACCAGCCTACAGCACTTAAATATAAGCTGTATATCTTTGTGAAGTCAGCTAAAGGGTCTCAGAAAGCAGCACATGATGCCACGCTGTAAAGAGATTAAAGAACCGATGCAAAACAAAGCCATTAACACATATCGATCAGTACCACAAGCAAGTCCACCTCTGAATGACTCAAAAATAACAACATTAAGGTTTTAGAGAGGCCATGTCACAGTCTGGGCCTGAATCTAATACAGATGCTGTGGCAAGGCCTGAAAAGGGCAGTTAATGCTGGAAAACCATCTAATGTGGCCAAATTCAAACTAATCTGCAGAGAAGAATGAGCCAGAATCCATCCACGGTGACGAGACTGATCATAAGCAAACGTTTTTCAACCAGTTACCAGGTTTAGGGGAAGACTTACTTTTTCACATAGGACAAACATTTAAGTGTGACAAATAAACAAACATTGAAGATATTTCCGTATTGGGGAAAATACTTGTTTTCACACTTTTTCGACTGTATACACACACACACATAAAACTGAACTGAATCTGAATGGAGTCTTTAACTGTGGCTTGTTGCTTTGACAAAAAATTGAGATAAATGTAAACATAACAAAAATCCATCACTATTTCTATCCATGCTGCATGTGAACAAACATTTTCCAAGCTTTCCCCATGCTATATCTTTATTTTGGGATGTATAACTCCATCCAAAACTAATGTGCTTAGCAGTAACTTACAAGAAAAATGTTATTTATTTTTACAAGTTATATGGGAAGGATTTAAAATGTTTTGCCTTTATGTTCTCAAAGGCTGCAGCAATAGGGATACTCTCAGAAATCTGTATAAGTCCTTAATACTTTAAGTTAACTTAAGAACTAATTCGTAATGGAGGATTTGATTTCCTGTTTACAGGTGTACTTCATGTACGCTCCACCTGGTATTTGATGGAAGTTTTTTGAGTGGGCAAATGGGCTGGAAACACTACAAACACATCAAAGTTCTCAGAGAGCAGCACCCACCTCACAAGTGTCACGGTAAATTGCGTGTTTGTAGACGGGGTTTTTATGCTTGGACTGCTTCAAACCAAACAACAAAGCAAACCTGCAAACTGCATAGACATCTCTATTTGTAGGTGCATCTATTAATGTCTTTCTTGACTTAAAAGTGGGGAATCAATGTACACCTGTTATCCTGAAGTGCAGGCTCATGTATGGCTGTGTATTAAGTTTTCCTCAGCCACATGGTAAAACTTTAATTGCTGACAGCAAGCTGAGGAGATGCTTTTTGTACCCTCATGTCTTCACGGTGGACAGTTCCTATGGCGCAATTACTTTTTTTGGTGAGACGCTGAAAGCATAATTATATTTTAAACTTTTGATGAGTTTAGATGTGAGATATTTTTTATAATGGTCAGCCCAGCAGATACCATCGGGCCTGCAGTTTCAAAAGGATGCTGGACGTTTAGTTTTTCATGCTCAAACAGATAAGCTTTCAAAGAGACATTTACTTTAGTGAATGTATTTATTTTTCTTTTTTTATGTGGAGAAGCTTTGGTTTCTGGCCACTTCCTCCTCCTTTTCAGTATCTGAGTCACACACACACAGAAACTCTTTTATCCTGCCATACAGGCAGCAGTGGGAGCTGTCAGATCTCACACAGTGGGGTTATCCAGCAGCAGGGGTTCACGTCACATCACACCCCGTACATGCACATGTTTATATGCACGCACACACAGAGACAGACGTGATCTTTTCTTGGCCCGTTACTTCTGAACAGGCATGATTTTGTTTCTTTTGTGCGCTTCTGCCAGAGACAATTACACCCTAAATACCCCAAACGGATCCATTCTGAACATCAACTCTTTGGCAGTTTTCTTCCTTTCATTCAGACCATACAGCTGAGCCAAAACAGCAATGTTACAAGTCTAATTCCCTGCCAACAATTAAACATTTATACAAGAGCCTCCATGGTTTACAATCAGTTCAGCCTTTATTGTCTGCATGGGGGTGTTTGGTTATAGGCTGTTACTTAACTATAAAGTACATTACTGAAATATTGTCCTTGCTAGCTCTACAGATTATACTTTTTAATAGTCAATAATCTGGGGAAGTGGTGTTGTAGAAAACAGCTGATGGAATTTGTAAAAATATATTTAATTTTATGCCACCAACATAAAAAAAATAGAAGAAGAAGAAGAAGAAGAAGAAGATGAAGAAGAAGAAGTCAAAGTTGAGTAAATAAATTTGTGTTGAATTTTAAACTTATTGCTTTTTAGTTTTGAACAGTGAACATACCACCTTTGTTCCTATGACAGTTGGTGTTACACCTGACATCACAAGCAAAGCCTTTGCATGGAGCTTTCTCTAGGATTTTATCAAACTTCTGAACATTGAGGACACGTCTGAACTTTCAGCCTGCTTCTGAACATTAGGAGCACCTTTGAACATTGAGGACACTTCTGAACTTGCAACACACATCTAAACCTTCAGCACATGTCTAAGCTTTCACCTCAGTAAACGTCATCAAAAAGGACACACACACACACACACACACACGCACACACGCACACACGCACACAAAAAAATCACCCTCTGTGACTTTAGACCCCCTCTGTACCACACAGACATGTCTGCCAAAAAAGATCCACGAGTGAAGGCACAGTGTTTCCAACAGGAGGTTGAGAAAGTCAAGAAGAAAGTCTTCCCAGCTGGTCCAGTGCAGGTACCTCAGCAGATCAGTCAGACAAATACAGCAAACCACGAGGAGGTGGGTGAACTCAACACCGGGCTGTCTTTTGAAAGGACCTTTTGGCTCTTGGGACTGCTCCCTGGGACTCCATCCCCAGTTCTCCAGGAGCAAACACCCAAACGTCTGAACTTTCAGCATTATTCAGACCACTGAGGACACCTTTGAGCATTGAGGAACTTCCAGCACGCATCTAAACATTCAGCACATACATGTAGCTGAACATGTCTGCTAACCCCAGACTGCCTGCAGCTCCCCAGGAGGCCACTGTAGGTCAAAGCAGCTCCCCAGGAGGCTGCATTTTCTCCTCAGGAAGCCATCCCAGCTCCACAGGAGAAGGCCAAAGTTCAGCAGGAGGTCAAACCAGATCTCCAGGAGGTCACTGCTCCTCCCTGGGATACCACAACAACTCTTCAAGAGGCTGCAAGACATAATTGGAGTAAGTGGAACTACACTGATCTCTTCTCACGGGAAAATACGTGCACATGAATTCAAAATCACATACATTCAACATTAACAAAAATTGTTTTTATCAAAAATATCAGTGAGGTTCAGTGAAAGTTCAATCAGGAATAATATATCATGCTCATAATATTTATCTTTTTGTCTTATCTTATTGCCGGCCAAAGGAGTTCTTTTTATCAGATATTACCATAGCCACTCATTTCACTTCTGGCAAATTTATAAATGTCCCTCTCATCCTCTTCTCTCAGACACACTTTCTCAACATGGAAACTGCACTGCGAACCTTTCAGCAAATATAGTTAAGTTTTGGAAGCAGAACGCTGTCACTGGCTCATAACAATTCTGCCAAAAAGCAAAATAAAAATATTATCCTATAAATAATTGATAATTAATTAATTTATTTCAGATTTGTCAGAAACTGGGCTTTGTTTTTTTGTTTGCTTGAATTAATCTTGGCAACATACCTGCTTGTGCTTGCTGCCAGTTTCATTTCTCGTTCGCACCATCTTTTACATGCAGTATTGGCTGTGATGTTGGTTGTGAATTAGTTCCCTACAGTGGCTGCTGGTTTTGTCTTCAGTGTTTTTTGGGGGGTTTTTTTGCACATGGTTTTGTTGCTCTGCATCTGTTAGTGTGTGTGGGGGTGAAATACTGTATGTTTCAATATCAGAGTATTGTGGAATCAATTGGTTTTTCCTTTGTATTTCCCCCTGAGGTTGCTGCTGATGTTGTTTTTGTGGAGTTGCCAAATTGCTCAACACAAATTGGTTCTCAAGTAGAGGATGTTATTGTGTAATGGCTTCACCTAATATGATTTATAGTAGGATTACTTTAAGATTGTAAACATGAGTGCTGTGTTTCACAAAAGGCATTCATATAATTATTTTCCTGTAATCATGGTTTTAAGGGAAACCCAACATGGCTATTGTTGCACATAGAGGAGTCACAGTAATATTTTTATTCATTCTTAATAAAGCACATGTAGGCCTGGGCACTTGAGATTTCTACAGGTACTCCAGCTTCCTCCCACAGTCCATAGACCTGATCATTAGGTGAACTGATTGTCCTGAATTGGCCATATGTGTCAGTGTGAGCTCTTTAGTTTTCGTTGCTGGTTGAACTGAATGAATGTATCAGTCTTTTCATAAACCTTCCTCCACTGCAGACTCCACCTGTAAGCTCTGATTCCCCTGTAGAGGAGTTCATCATTGTCACTCTCCATCTCCTCTGTGGTGAGCTCAGTATTTTCTTGCAGGGGTGATTGAGGTCAGTCACAGACACCAAGTAAACTATGTACAACTTTGTATCTACTGACACCAAATTACCTTTCCTTTACTTATCTGCAGTGCACTCCTGTATGACATGTATCTACTGTGTATACATTTGTCCACTTTTAAGATTTTCAGTTCAATTAAAGCTTCTAGACTTTGACACTCCTATGATGATCCACTGCTTGTTGTTTTTGAATGTGTATTGTTTTGCACTGAATATTTGTATTTGTAGAGTCTATTGTTCTGTATGATTCATATGCACTTTGACACTAATAAACTGGATAAATAATATTGAACCTTTATGGAGCTGAATTCAGGTTTAATAAAGTACGTGTCCAGCACAGGCCAGTCTCCAACCATGTTATATGCATGATAACATTTGAATTCATTTTTTCTGTTGTTCTTTTGCAGTATATTGGCATATCAGTGTTGATCCAGATATAAAATCTGGAGCTTGTTCTCTCTTTAGTAATGAGCTGTACCTGAAATGGTGCTTGAACTCTTTCAATCGCGGTGGAGTTGCTGCAGAAAGGTTTGTAAAAACCTCTGTTTGAATCAAAACGGCAAAGCTAGAAAAAAAACCAGACAAGCTAGTGAAGTGTGAAACTCATCAGCTGATGCTGTTGAGTTCAATCTGTGATTGCACAAACCTGGTGTGAAAAGCACTGTTGCCAGTGTGCTGTCTTAACAAACTTCATTGCCATTGTCATCCAGACAAGTGTGACTCAACAAGCTGTTTTACATTTCTCAATCCAATCCAGGGATGATCTACAGGCACAAAAAAAAAAAAAAACAGTTTCTCTGCTTTACAGATCTCCATCACTACATTTCATCTCCATCTGAAAGAAGAAAAAAAACAAAGAAAAACTGTGAATGACAAGTTACCTTGGGTCTTGGTGTTAAATAGTGCAAATAATCCTGCAGACCCAAGGGTGTTTTATCTTGTACTTACAGTAGGTAATGGTGCATCAATTATGTTAATGTTCCTGCTGAATTTATTATGAGATTGTTGAAAGGGACACACCATGAAGGACAGCCGAGAAATTACAATGAATTACTGATATGTAAGCAGAGGATTTCCAAGGTTTCATCCTGTGAAGAGCAACAAACATCCTCGTCAAATGTTACAATTCTTGTTCAGTTTTGTTTTTTACATTATGTAAACCACATGTGTACTGAATGTCCTGGATGACACAATAAAAACGAAGCTGTATTTTTATTGAGGTCTTGAAGTACAGATGACAAGACAGTAGATGGGAGTATACAACAAAAACAACCATCATTTTACAACAGCTATAAGTAGTTTGATACAAATAGTTGACATTTTTGAGCTACTTATCATACCAGTTACTACAAGACCATACCATACTTAACAGTGAATCACTTATAATTGAATGCTGAAACCTTTTCAATGTGCTTCTCGACACCAGTGAGAAGTGTGAATCAAAGAGTTTTCAGTAGGATATAACATTTCTGAATAATCACTTAATCAGCTGATGGTTTCCTGATGATACATTTCAGACTGGATAAAGCAAACAGAGAGACTATGATGGAAAATGCCCATTGTTATCTACAGCTGGGTGAATAATTCCCCAAGAGCTCACAAAGGTAGTGATTCTGTATTTCTACTGACAGAGGCGTACAGATATTATTTTCCTTTAACATCTTTCTATCTCTGTGTCAGGTAGACCTGAAACAAGAAAGATAATGCATCTGAGTGTAACAAATAAACAAGCAAAACAAATAAAATATTATGGATAAGGGTTGGGATTGCATTAAACTAAAGATTATCACATAGAGTCAAACAAACGTGGAGCATCATTATGACAGAGGCTTGAAGCATTTGTTGCAGATCTACACCACTGGATTGCATTAGGTTGCATAGGTGTCGCTGATATCACGTCCAACGCCCGTAGATACTTGACATTGTGATTTCCAGCAGGTACTAAATGGTGTGAACCCATAATTGTGAAACCCATCTGACAGATGTATCTGGCGAGCGGTTAATAACAGCAATGATCAAAGTGTGACAGAACAGGCACAGGTCCCATTCACATAATGGCCACAGGGAGCCAAGAGCAACAAAGCTAATATGTGACAGTGAGAGGCAGGAGGATTGTCTTTTGATTGAGCTGTGCAACATTAAAAAGACTCGTGCCCAGCTCACATGCAGTGCTACTTAAACTATAAAAATGTTCAAGCGGAGGAGAGGACATGAAACAATGTTCACAATTAAATGATGTTTAAGGATTTGCAATATTTTGTATTTTTAAAAAAACTACTGAAAAGGTGTTTGTACTCTTGAATCCAGGTTTGTCAGAAGATGCTCTCAGGTACAGAGTTTTAAACTTAATCTGAAAGAGGAGGCACTGGTGCATGCAAACACATGTTTGTGGGAAACTGTGGCTCAGGTGGTAGACAGGGTCGTCCACAAATCATAAAGTTAGCGATTGATTTGTGTTTACATTTATGTGTGAGGGGGTAAAAACAGCAAAAACAAAAAATGTAACATGCTTTGTGGGGCTAAGGTAAAAAGGTGCTGTATAAATGCAGACCATTTACATGCATGCATTTACCCTTCTTTGTATTCATTCCTGTGTGCTTGCAGGTCATGAGACCCCACTCTGAGAGGTGATGAATTTACCCAAAAGTAATTCTGCCTCTTATCTATTTTCTGTTATAACTTATTTATGTCTCTGGGCTCATGAATTTCCTTCGACTGCAATGTTCATATTTTTGTGTGTCACCTTTTGGATTCTTTTTGTATTGGATGAGCCTCTTCTGCTTTTATCCCAGTGTGCCGGCATTTTATCAATAAACTGTGAATATTGTATATTTAATGTCAAATGCTTTGAAAAATGTCAAAACAATAATTAGTCTCTCATTACTTGTTAACTGTCCCACTCTGCTTGTGGTTCTCCAGCCCAAACATATTTCCTCCCAGTAAAGAAATGCATTTTTATCAACACATCACAGAAACATATTTTAATTTCATTGCATTTGATTTAAAAACAAATGTTAATCAAGCGGAGTTAAACAGTTAATTTGTTGGAGAATATTTTCAGCTGCAGATTTGTGGGTTTGAAAATAAACTCAAGTGCCCATGTTCACTGTACTGAAAGAGCCTGACACCTTCGCCTGTTATGAGCCTTTGGAAAACATTAGAGGTCGACAGCGAGGAGGATTAAGCTACAGTATCAGCTTTTGCTACAAAGACAATACTTGTTAATAGGATTCATTTACAGTTGCTTCAGAAAAACGTAGAAAATCACACTCATCCAAACTCATCATTTGATACTGATAAATCAGACGACTTGAGCGCTATCGCAACAGCAGTGCCAGAGGAGATTTGGCTCCATATACATCTTTGATTCGCCACCGGTCTGCCACCATCTACTATCACCCTTTTCCCGATTTCCTAGCATGTCCCAATCCCAGCATGCTCAGCTCGACTGCTCCTGGAGGGGCTGCGTGGGAGTGATAGACAGTTAGTAGTGACATCCTAAATCAGCCGTAGAGACTGATCAAAGAACTGCATTGTTGGACTGAAATTGGACTTGGGCTGGCTGCGGCAAGCTCAATATGAGGCAAGTTTCTGTCCTGTCTGGTCTCATTTCGAGCTCAGCATTTTGAATGATTCATCATACGGAGTGTGGAAATGACTAGGGAAAAGTTCAAATAGAGAGTGACAAATTCTTGGTTGAGATGTTTCTACCAGAGGGGGCTAAGAGGTGTTGTTATTCAAATGCAGAGCTTAAGTCTTCGTGCTAGCCATTTCTGTTCTGAGTAGATTTCCTCCTTTTTGCATTTCAGTGCTCTTTTCTCTGCCTGGCATAAATTAAAAATCATCCCCCTGACTTTTTATTTCACAGCTCATAGTTGAAGGGAGCCTCATACTTGAACCTGCGCTAAAAAAGTGCATGGAGTCACCTCCATAAACCAGAAACAGAAGAGACCACTAAATTTACATTAGAGACCCTCCCTTACAATGTTCTCTGTTACTAAGGACTGAAGATACCACATACTCTCTGAATGGCATCCAAAGCTATCGAGGCTGTTGCTATGTTGGACTGTTGCTATGGAGCAGTCTTTCAGCCTCTCCTTGAGATGGACAGCTGGAGCCTCGCCACAGGGAGGAGCCCTTTCTCTCTCTTCATCCAGTGTGATGGCTCCCGAGGAGTCCAGCCTGAGGGAGTCAGCGGGGGGTTCCTCCTTCACCGTGATAAAAATAAAACAATGACTCACTTCCCCCTGAGACGGAGGGAAACTGACCAAGTTCAAGAAGTGCCCAGAGTGAACGAGTTTAATGGTCGAGGTAAAGCAGCAAACACTCACAGCTGCATTCAACAGGTCAGCTCTTGATGCATCACTGCTGCTTTTTTACTCTTTAGCGTTGAGAATATGAAATTATACTTTGGCGTTTATACAGTTTTAAAGCCTCAAGCCATGCATATTATTATTAAACTTCCAAATATACTCTAACATAGAGGTGTGTAGGAGGTGCCAAAGAAATGGCAAAAAAAATAGTTGTAAAATAACAAATGGTTGGATGACTGCTAAGAGCCTGTGCTGTCAAACTGTTGGCAGCTGAAACGTTTCACAATATTAGATTTTACAGGGAGGGTAAGGACTGATAAGATTGGCAGTAGTTGATGTAATAAGAGTCACTTTGATGTCCTGTTACTATGAGCAAGGCCTTATTTTGTGAGAATTCTTAGTTTTGCCATTGTCAGTTTTATAAAGAGGGAGGCGGGACTGATTAGTTAGGACAACGTATGTATCCGAGAGACACATTAAGAGGTAGGTGTGTCTCAGTTTCTTCATTGTTGTCATTTTATTCTGCTGTTAGTTTTAACATGTCATGTAACACCGTGTTAGTGGTCATACCACTGTCAGTCAGAAACCACACAAGCCTCACTGTTTAGGAGATACTCCATCAAAGTAGTTCGGCCATAATGATTTGGCCTTTGTTAAAGTTGCTCATACATTTCTCTTAAAAACCACACTCTGGTTATTCACTTACCATTAAATAATATTCCAAGGTAAATAATAATATGAATTAAAATCAAAACGTAAAAATGTCACTTGATTAATCCATTGTTCATTTTTTTTCCCATTTACATATTCACAGAACCAAAAAAAATACAAAAACTGAAGAATAATCTTATAAAAATAAATCCCTTCAGTTTCAGTGTGAAGTCCTTTATCTCGCTCTCTCTTAGTTGTTGTGAAATTCTCTCTCATCTTGTTTATTAAATTCACTGGTGTTATGTCAAATATACACTGAACATATTATAATCTGCCAGTACAATACAGGTTTATACAAGTCTGTTTAGCTTATTTTGCTGGTCGATTAGACAATACTGCTGGATGACCCTTGCATAGGATCATAGCTACAGACTATATACAGAAATGGATGCAGCAAGTGGGTCTCAAAAATGAGACTAATGCATAAGTGCAAAAAAAAGACAATACTCCCAACAGTCACTGGAGACTGAATCTCTGACACCAATTGACTTCAATTCAAAAAGTGTCATTTTCTATCATCAATACAAGTCATTGAGATGACATTAGTTAAAGGTAATTCTTCTTATTAGTGATTTGGTTATTAATCTGAAGAAAATACAATAAAATCATTAGGTAAATATTAGGCTTCAAAAACAGGAGGATTTCAGGCATGGTTAGCGTGACCGACAGGTGTGTCCTCCTATGCACTGAAGTCATGTCTCATACACACTTTGTAGTATCCCCAGGTTCAAGTATTAGGCCCGTCTCCTCATTCTTCCCTTAATATCCAGATATGGTCACTTCAGGCTCCAAACAACCAACATGGTGACGTTCAAATGCCAAACTCCTGGCTTCAAAAGGCAAGTCCACAAACCAATGGGTGACAACACGGTTGCTTTGTTTCAGTATTCAGTCTATGGTAGGGGTGGGTCATCCTGGTCCTTGAGGGCCGCTATCCTGCATGTTTGAGATGTGTCCCTCTTTCAACACACCTGATTCAAATGATCAGCTCATCATCAAGCTCTGCAGAAGCCTGATAATTATCCTGATCATTTGAATCAGGTGTGTTGGAAGAGGGACACATCTAAAACATGCAGGATAGGGGCTCTCGAGGACCAGGATTGAGCACCCCTGATTTAAATTATCCCTGTATTTGCTCATTTCCTTTTCTTTTGTTTTCCTTTGTTGATTGTATTCTTTGTGTACGTCTCCCTCCTTGGCCGCACAGTGGGAGCTGGTCTGGGATTTGAACCCGGGGCCTCTCGCACAGCCCAGCCCTGTGCATTAAAACAACAGAAAGCAGACGTTCCCCTTTGTTTATTCCATTTACAAACAGAAACCATGAACTTTAGTGGTTAAACCAATATGAAAATAATAATAAACCCCTCCAGCTACATTTGCCTTTTAGTATTTGCCCTTTATTTAGACATTTATGGAGGTAACTTTACATTTGAAATGTAAAACATAAAGACTCAACTTTATGTAGAGGCGATCATATAAATATCAAACAACATTATGTTAAATGTCAAACTAGATGTTTTGTAAATGGATTTAGAAAAAAGAAAACTCTGTAATTAACGATTACGCCATATACCTCCTCATATCAGCCTCAAATAAATTAACTGGGGACCATCATGTGATAAACACCACGATTTTCTGAGCATCTTTATTGTGACACATTTAGAGTTTGCTTGTGATCTGAGAAAGGCGCCTGTCTTCATTACATCTGCATATTGATTAGGAACTGTTCAAACACCAGGAGGAAATGATGAGAAATGTTTGTCAAGTCACGTAGACCTAATTTATATGGAAAACTTCTTGGCCTTTGTATAAAACATCTGTTCTTATGTGTCATTTTAATCTGCAGTAATAAAAAATGTGAGCAGAAATGCTGGTAATTGGAAAACCATGTAGACCTATTCCAAAAACTTTTTAGTCCTGACTGAGAAAGAAAAAAAAAGCAATTAAATACAATGGAAGCTGAAAATGAAGATGCACATGAAGCATGCTAACTTACAGTCTGCTGAAGAGATTAAACTGTGCAGCACACAAAAACTGTGACAGTGCCGAAAAGACAGGATTCAGAAGTTCAAACAGTTCACCTTCATTAAAGGTAATGGTTGCAGAAGCACAGGTATGGGAATGGCCGAGGGGCAAAGTCAGCAGGCAGACAAAAACCAGGCAACCAAAGGCAAAGAGGGCAGAAAAAGGGCAAAGTCCAAAAAACAGGCAGGCTCAAAGGCTACCACTGGTTAATCACAACAGACAGCTTGGTAGAGGGCAAAGGGAAGTGGAGCGCTACATATACTGTGTATCTAATAGAGTAATAATGAGCGAACAGGTGATCAGCAAAGGTGGACGGGGCTGAGGTTGGTGCAGAGAGGATAGGTCTGGAAAAAAATCATGACTTAGTGAATGCAAAACTGATTTAACTGTAAGAGACAACATCAAGTGGAGTGATAAGGAATCTGAAATGTTCTCACAATCATACATGAAAACCAACAATGATCCCATAAGTACATTAAGTTATCTATAAATATTAGTGGAGTATTGGACAATTATAGCTTTTTGAGTCTGGGATCCTCCTTTAGCACAATGTGATAGTTAAATGATGATGATGATGGTGATAACAGAAATAAATTAAAAAGGGTCTGATTTATTGTTTATCAGACACACCCTACAGATTTTCGCAGGTTGATTACCACAAATCGCAGGAAACCCCAAAGTAATTCTTGTCCTGAGCGAACAGAGCTTAGATGTACTGAGATTTACGGGTTTTTAAATGTAAGAACGTATAAGATTCACGATTGTTTGTACGTCACTGCAAGTGTTTGTTCTCTATATCTGAACAGTAGAGCACTTTGTGTCACATAACCATGCTTCCATTTTTGTCTGTATCAGTCATGGATTAGTGATGAGTGAAGGTTGGGAAAATGTATTTTGATAGAAGATCTCAATTATAGTTAGCTGTGATGAATCTCGTTTCGCAACCACAGTAATTCACTTTTGTCATGTCGAGTCTCACACTGTGATCCATCTCCACCCCCCTCATCACAGCCTCACATCAGCAAAAGCTGACCCAATAAAGACAAATCGAATACTGCCAGCAGTCCACTGTCTTGTAGACAGAAAGATCTCCTCAGAGGAAAAAATGCAGCTTCAATTTAATGCATGAAGAGCACGACTCGTACAGTCAGGTTAACAAAGTTTAGTTAATAGAACTTTATTGAATTCATCTGAAGTTGTAGTTGAGGTGTGAGCAGATTGACTTTGTGTACTGAGTGTACACATGAACTGCCATGCAGGCTGCACACTGCAGGCAGGTCTGCATGGTTCATGAAAGCAAATCCAAGCAGCTGGCAGCTGAGTGATGGTCTGTGAAGACGGACAGAGAGACAGACACACAGAGAGACAGGAACAACAAAAACAAGAGAGACAGACAGAGGCAGACAGACAGACAGACAGGCAGGCAGATAGACAGAGACAGACAGCCAGAGACAGACAGACAGGCAGGCAGATAGACAGAGACAGACAGAGAGACACAGACAGCCAGACAGACAGACACAGACACACAGACAGAGGCAGACAGACAGACAGACACAGACAGCCAGAGACAGACAGAGACAGAGACAGACAGACACAGAGAGACAGACAGACAGACAGACAGACAGAAAGAGACAGACAGACAGAGACAGAGACAAAGACAGAGACAGACAGACAGACAGACAGACACAGAGAGACAGACAGACAGACACAGAGAGACAGACAGACAGACAGACAGACAGACAGACAGACAGACAGACAGACAGACAGAAAGACAGACAGACACAGAGAGACAGACAGACAGACAGAGACAGACAGACAGAGACCAAGACAGAGACAGACAGACACAGAGAGACAGACAGACAGACAGACAGACAGACAGACAGAAAGAGATAGACAGACAGACACAGAGAGACAGACAGACAGACAGACAGAGATAGACAGACAGACAGACAGACACAGAGAGACAGACAGACAGACAGACAGACAGAAAGAGATAGACAGACAGACAGACAGACAGACACAGAGAGACAGACAAACAGAC
>OOFC01015213.1:0-10179 GCA_900323345.1 Pseudochromis fuscus
CTGTGCCTCTTGGACATTTGGGCAGATGCACACATAGTCCAACTACTTGAAAAGACACAAAAATGCGGTCGTTTTCAGCATGTTTAATGAGAAAATGAAGGAGAGGGGCTTCGAGCGGTCGCCCGAACAATGCCGCGTCAAAGTGAAAAAACTTCGCCAAAGTTATCTGAAGGTACGAGACGCACTGAAGAAGACCGGGGGCTCGCCAGAGGTAACTGAAAATGATTTTGAAGCTCTAATAAGAGCAAAAATATACAGACCAAGAGAGCGGCATGCAGGACTTCCATGTTTACCTCCATTTCCAGGTGTTATCTGTGTGCCGCCCTTTGTCAGTGCTGTCCAATGAGAGCACCGATCGTCACACACGTGGATGTGTTTACAGAATATAGTCCACTTGCAAAAATTACAGTCTGAATAGGAACCGCACCAAACGAAAAAAATAAAGTCTGCTTTTGGTCCGGACCAAACAAGTGGACCAAAGGACTGAATACAGCCTAAAATGTCCTGTGTTACTGGTACAGTCAACTCTGTCCTTCTATTATTCATGTCCAAAACTGTGTTCATATGATTGCATATTTGGACTAATAATGCAGTCATTACACACTCGTAGCCAACCTTTACAGTGTGCCGTGCTGTGTTCATAATGCACTTCAACTTAAGTGTTCAGGAGCTATATATGGACTATATATTTAACTTGAGTGCTGCATTATAAAGGTCTGACTGTGCTCGATATAAAGCAAATTCTCAGTGATTTAAAATGTGGATTTCAAGTTGATTAAGTCAGCAGGAAGTCTGTCTTTCAAGAGTTTTAAGACCACTGTACATTTCTCTTACAGTCACAGTTTGAGCCTGAAACTGAAAACACTCACAAACGGATAAAGACTCGGACAAAGTGGCTCTCGGCTAACGCACAGCAGCAGGAGCTAACAACTAACAACATGATTTCCTTTTGTTATTTATTTTTTTATTTTTACAAGTGGAACAATTAAGATTGTTTTTAAACATTGTTAACTAATGGATTATTCACAGTTACTGAGTTCAACCCTTAAATCCAGCTCATATAAAGTCTTAACCATTGCGTTACGCTGCAAGTTAAACTGACCCATTAAAAAGTCTGAAATCTGGAAAAATATTTCGAAGTGTGTTTTTCAATATGACACTTTTATTGATTAGTCTGTTCCACATTTAAAATTAAAATGGTGAAGTCCATGTATTTGTAACACTAAATGCAAATTTATCACACAGAGACTGTTTGGGTTCATTTGACCTGGAAGTCAAAGTGTTGGTTCAGCTTTGGTCCCAATAAGATGCACGAATCCAGGAATTGTACATCCCTTGCATTTATTTTTTTTAAGTCCGTGGGAGTCGTGGAGGTCGCGCAGGTAAACAAAAAGTTACAAAGGCGACGTGACATATCCTCACCGACACAAATGAGATTTTGGACATGCGTGCTTTGTAGAGGTTGTACTTCGATTTCTTTCGTATATCGTGAGTATGTCCGCCACACTCCACACGGCCAGGTTAGTTGCTCCCACTGTGCGACTTTCAACGTTTTTTTTTCCCTTGACCACAAAAAAACATCAACATTTTACCAAAACTTGGAAATGACAGTTTGTTGATCATGATCAACACCCTCTGTATGTACTTATGGGCGATCGACGGGCTCAAAATTTCACAATATGCTCCAGCGTGGTCTATGAATTTGTTGCCGTTCTTTGTACGAACACAGCCCGGCGAAGGGAGGACGGCCGGCTGGACCGAGGCTTTAACTGCCAAATTTCTCTCTCTTTGTAAATATGTGATTAGAGTGAAATACATCACACACACACACCATATTTCACTCCAATGCTAAACCACTAAAGTGCAGCTATAATAGGCCAAACTGACACAGGGACATTGTTGTTCTGTACTCACCAACAGGAAGGCTACAGGATATGCTACACAGTTAGGTGCCTGATACCTTGAAGGCAGAGAGACATTTAAAGTCCACCTGAAATGGCGTTTCGAGTCTGATTTAAAGACACCATAGCTAGCTAGCAAACATTACTAGATAACCTATATAATGCGACCTAGCAGGTGATCCAAAATTATTTATCTTTTTTCTGTTGTATGCTCCTCTACATACTCCACCTGAAATACAATTGTACTTCTGAAAAAGATGAAATGTAATCAGTTACCCTGGTGCTACATTTCCATGACACCTTCCTCAGTACAAGCAGTCCATGAAGGTAGAATAATCAGATATCATCTCCTGTAGTCTTTACATAACCAGTGTGAAGTCTACGCTTGGTTCAACATACACACATCATCCTTTCCATTATCAGCCTGGTCACACACCGTGTAATATTTTTACATACACTTTCCTTTATGTTTAAGTCCTTCCTGTCTCTCCTGACCTCGCTGGATCACAAAGCAACTTTCAAAGATCAAGGCTGGTCTCTGAACTGGATTACAATCACCAGGTTTACTCCATCCTCGCTCATCCTCAGAGTCAAGGCTCTTCTGCCATTTCCATTCACATCCCTTTCACTCGCAATTAAAAACCTACTTCCTGCTTGTGAACCGTAAGACTGCAAGAGGTTGGTTGAGATTTAAAACTAAAATCAAAACAAGCTCCCACCTCTGCCTCTGGGTTTTGAAACCACAATTAAACTCTGATTATGCTCAGAAGGGAAATAGCTTGACAGGAAAGCAGAGCTACTATCTCCACTTAGAGACTTCTCAGCTGGGAAAGACGGTATGAAATTGATACTCCTTTCATCTGGCACTCAAAAAATATGATTGTACCATCGGATATGTGGTACATAAAACAGTCAAACTACCTGGCACGTGCCCAGCCAATCAATTTAGACAGGAAAAAGAACATCACAACCAATTAGCTGCCACACTCCAAGACAGCCCCTTCCTACACTTGGGAGCCCCAGTATTGACGAATGCAGGGGGGGGATTAGTGCTGTGGAGTGTGAGGACAGTTGATTGTTACAGCCGATTTGACGCTGAAGACGCCGAACCGAAGAGGAATTACTTTAATGGACACGAGCAAAAGAGGAGGCAGAGAGGTGGGGTGGGGAAGGCTAATTATTTTCCCCTTTACAGTCGTTGATTTCTTCCCTTGGGTCATCAATGATGATTGATTCTTTTTTTTTGTGCAACTGATGATGAAGTTTGCAGCGAGCGCTGAAACTTTAAAATAAGTTAAGAGTCACAGCCCTGATCTGTGTATCGGTATTCTCTGTTTGCAATTTGATTCTCATTTTGGATTCATTAAGGAGGAAAAAAATTACCGTATTTTCTGGACTATTGAGCACCTGTCTATAAGCCGCTATTGAATTCATTCGAACAGTTTCATGTGGTCCACTCTGACCGGGTCTGATGTGATGACACTAAATGTATCGGCGGCACGGAGCTTGCTAGCTTGTAAAAAGCCAACGAGCTTTGCGCCACCGATACTCGAGAAACACCGGTGTTTAAATTCAAAGCGTCAGAAAAAAGTAGCGGCTTATAGTCTGGAAAATACAGTAATCATAGCCCCTTATGTATGGCACATTACAAATCTTATAGACGTCCAAAAATATATGTCTTTTGATGATATTATAATAACAATTTATGTTGAACAAGAAAACCTTGAGTGTGGAAAGCTCAGAGACAGATAATTGTATTGAATAAGTGAAATTAGTTTTTGCTACTAGCCAAACTACTGCCTCTAACCTTTGATGGATTATCAGCTGGGCTGAGAAAATACGGTAATTAATTTAAAAACCACCTGAAATGAAAACCTTCCGAAATTCATTTCAATCACAATCACGTACAGTAACCAATCATATCATACCATCCACCTGTCCGTCAAGCTGATGTCACTGACACAGTTCAGATAACTGTGTCGTAGCAGTAGTAGTAGTAATCAGTTTGTTCAAACAGTACCGTTAGTTAGCAGGCAGTACTGACATTAGCTAGTAATGTAGTACATAGGTTTTCTAGTAATGTTACTTGGCGAGTTATGGTGTTTTGTTGTTTCAAAAGTCCAACAAAACTGCTCCAAACATTTTGTCCCACTAACATATTCAGTTTTTCTGGGAACACGCCACCATACGGAAGTTCAATACTCTCAAAATGCTGTTTCAGGTGGACTTTAAATGTTTGGCGTCTACCTGCCCTCACACTCCATATATCTACATATCCTGTAGGGACACAGTTCAGATTCCCACCAGAAAATTTAGATTCTGATGTTAGATGAGCTGCAAATGTTAGAAACAACTGTGTTATGGTTTTTACGAAATGCACTAAAGATCTCTTCAGTTCGGTTGCTAGGTGACGATAAACAAATATCTGTTCGAGTTGCTGGATTCTGTTTAGCAGGTTTGTTTATGGCGTCAGTGACGACCAATAGAGGACGGAGAAAGTGCAGCACATGTAGCCTTGTGGCTTCTTTTTGGCCACAATACGTAGTACTAGCATTATCTAGTAATGTTAGCTAGCTAGCTATGGCGTTTGGAGCAATCTGATTGGAGTGTTGAAACATTTTTTCCCACCCATCTATCCTGTTTTTGCTGGAAATTTGTCACAATATGAAAGTTAGATACTTCAGTGCAACTTTAATCTGAATCTACCTGAAACTAAACCTAAAAATACAATGTGTGTTATGTGCCAATAAATATTATTGCACAAACAAAACAACCGAACAGACAGCGCAGAGATTAAGACATGTACTTGACTTACAAGCAAATACACACCGACTGCCAAAAGTTGTATGCGTGTCAAATCCTGTGTTGATTAATATTCATATATGCAACCAGGGAGATATTGACTGTTTATAAAGAGGGCGCCTACAGGTCTATTGGGGTTTGCATATTTAATCGGTTTCTCACATTTCCATCTTCTTCCTGCGTGGGGCTGATGAAGCTGTTTCAATATCTTTATCTTAATATGTATTTCTACTTCTTTTCAGTAACTGGGGAGATTATTTCAGATGGATATAAATGGATTGTTTCCAACAAAGTGTCAGTGTGCTGTAAATCTGCCATGTTATAGTTTATCTGAAGCAGAATTCACCCTGACAGCAGCTCGGCCACAGTTTGGACATCCTACATATGTTTTTAAAAAAGACGGGCTGTGAAATATTCACACTTTGGAGGTATTGTGCTGTGAGGCAGAATCTACCGGACTCTGAGAAAAGGCTTGGCTTTTGTTCACCCAAGCTAAAAACAGAACGGGAGAATAAAGGAAATAAAACATAGATGTTTGCCACATGATGCTGGAGAACGGCGGTCTCAGCGGAGGTGGAGAGAGGCTTTACTTTCCCTCCATGATGTGGAGGACTCCACCGTCTCAATGGCGGGGATTGCTGCGGAGGCAATATTGAGTGCTTTATAAAGACCTGCCCACCCGGGAGGGAAACCATCACAGCAAACCAGAAAACAAAGATGAAAAAGAGGACTCGGCTGGCTTACAGAAGATCAAACATTGTGGAGAACATTATCACAGAGAGGACAAACCAGAATGCTGCAGTGGGTAATAACATGTTTGATCGCGGTTCTTCATACTAATACTGCCTTTTATTCTGCCCCGCTGCAGCATTTTGTCATGAGTCTTTTTGAAACATACACAGGGTGTGGAGTCAGAGGTCTTACCATACGATTTTTTCTCTCTTTAGAGCGGGGATGAAAGGAATTACAAACACCAAGAATATCTAAAAAGGCAACAAATGCAACACTACAAGTTCAGACACGTTTTTCATCCTTCAAAACGTTCAAATGAAGCCTTATGCGATTGACAGGACAGAGTAATCATTTGATGGTCCGGCTTAGTTTTTCCTATAGCACTTACTTACCCACTTCAGACATCTCCGGCACCGTGGCTACAAAGGGTCCATCTGGAAATTTGGGTGCATTGTCATTGATGTCTTGTACTTTGATGATGAATTCTGACTTTGGTTCCAGGGCCTCCTCTGTGTTGCGGTCCAAAGCTTGTGCATGCAGGACATAATGTGTTTTCCTCTCCCGATCCAGGCTTTTAGTAGCGTGAATATCTCCTGTCACTTCATCAATGATAAATATAGTCCCGGCTCCTTCCCCGCTCAGAATGTACCTGACGGATCCATCGCCTTTATCTGAGTTTGAGTGAAGCTGCAAGAAACAAGCAGACAGACGGTGTGTGAGTACGTAGGAAGGGATCAGCTCATTCAAACAGATTATTGTCATAGGTACAGTAAGGAAACATGCTTCCCTGTTCAGTCAAATTCTGACTTTGCTGTGCACAAACTATGAGCTACCGTAGAAACTACCGTATTTTCCAGACTATAAGCCGCTACTTTTTACGACGCTTTGAACCCTGTGGCTTAAACACCGGTAACAAAGCTCGTTAGCTTTTTACAAGCTAGCAAGCTCCGTGCTGCCGATAGATTTAGCGTCATCACGTCAGACCCGGTCAGAGTGGACCACATGAAACTGTTCAAATAAATTCAATAGCGGCTTAGAGATAGGTGCGCTCAATACTCTGGAAAATACGGTAGTTATTGTGCAAGGTGGTGTGCAAAGTACACATGAGCTAAAAAATGTAAACGACAAATTATAGTTAGTTACAAAAAGCTGGAGGTTATGTTTTTGGCCTGTGGTGGTTTGTTTGATCACGTTTGAGAGATGGTGTATTACCCAAGAAGGTAAAATTTGGTAAATGATTGGAGGATGGGTGGGTCCAAAAAAAATCTTGAAATCCCAGAAATCTGTGTTTCGTATGATGAAAAATAGATCTTGATGAATTTATTTTGAGAGATAAGGTATTAATTGAGAAATCCCTGAATACACTTGTGTTACGATGGGTGAACCTTTCAACAGGATAGTGTTGTTATCCCACCACAAGAGGGCAACAGTGTTCAGTCTATATGGATTGACTATGCCTTGGTGGAGATTTGTTCTCTCTGAGTGTTTTCTAGTTGGTTAACCCTTTAATTCTGAGCGTGTTGTCGGCGACAGGTCTGAACATGTGTCTCTGGATTACCGTAATTATATCACAGTTTGCGCAACCACAAAAATTCCAATGGTTCCTGAGAGCTGAGATGTTGCACTTTACAGTGAATATGGTGTTGTTACGGTAATTTCACTAGTGCCTCCCAGAAGCTGGTAAAACAGCTGATTTACTAGCCTATATACTACGTGTTGTAAGAGTAATAACAGTGATGATGAAACAAGAATAGCAGAAAAACACAAAAACTGATTTTTATTTTACAGTTTTAATGAACAAAAACACTGCAACTGCACATGAATGTTAGATTTTGCAGGTTAAATTTGAAATCAAAATAAGCATAAAAAGTCCAGGTGGAAATTTGGAGGCTCAGGTGTTAATTAATCAGTCAGTTGACAATATTAATATTAAATAGTGGTAAACCGATAATTGTTTTCAAGAAAAAAACATACTCTACCAACATATTCAATTTCCTGTTTCTCGAATGCAAATTAAAATGTGATTAATTGTTGAAAATCTTTGATACAAATCAAGAAATTAAAGCCACTTGTGATCTATGAATATGTTTAATCAAGAAAATAATGGATTAATCAACAAAATGTTTACGATATTAACAAATATTAAACATATCTCCAGCCTCAGTCCGTATTAAGGCGTGATCTTGGTTGTATGACAATAACTTGTAATGTATATCTGTTTCCTACCATTTAAAAAACATTTCGACTTCACATATAACAGTAACCTTTGCAGGATCTCTCCTCTGCATGGTGGTCTTTAGCCCAGATTTCAGCTTCAGAAAACTCCCAACATCTAACTCAGACGTTACATTATTCAATATTCCTCTCTCAGGCTCGACTGTGCCCGAGCATCAGTGAAGAAATGCATCTTTAGAGATTAAAGTTTTGGGGGGAAATCCTTGCAACAGTGTTAAAGATGGAGGAGAGCTGGCTTCGTTCTCACCAGGAGACACAGGGAGAACCGAGCCACTTGTTCAGTCATAATTGATACCAAGAGGATTAAGATTTTCACGCCAGTAGCTCAGCTGGAATTCAGTTTTTTAAACTTTATAAATACATTTTACAATATCACTGAATTTTAAAAGCAGGGCACCATGGTAACATCATCATTTAAACAATATCACTTTTACCCCATGAATAAAACATAGTCAGAAACTGTATTTTTTTTTCCTCCCTAAGGGAAACTTCACAGATGAACACAACAGAACACTCACATTGTTATTGTGCGATGGCAACACTTTCCACACTGCTACTACTGATGGTATTTTTGTTTCCCATATTTGCACATTTGTGTGCAGCATCTTTGAATTCCAACCAAAGATTTATGCAAGTCTTTGGAGAACATAAGACACACATGCTTGCACTGAATAAATTATTCATGCTGCACATAGAGATAATATGTTACTCCTGTCATTATAATATACACACCGTCGGTTAAAGCATGGATATCATACCAACAATGTTTGCAAAGTACCAAGATGTAGAGGAGGGGAGAAAAATAACAACATAATGTAAAATGGCGTGCTACCGGTGGAGCTTCTTTGTCACATCAAAGTTAAACAGCTTCAACTTTGAAGTAATAAATCGCAACAGTAGCTACAATTCTGCTGAATGCCAATTAGCAGCATCTGTCACATATAAGAGTTTTGACACAAGGGAAACCCGCAGAGGCCAAATCATCAGCGCCTGAACTGCAGGTGCACACATCAAAGAAATAATAATATTTCATTAAAACAAGAAACACAGACCAATAAGAACAGCAGCTACTTCACTATAGCGTATATAAGAGATGGTTGTTCTCACTGGTTTGTGGGGGGGAGGGGTTAAAGCCAGAAGTGACTACCGTATTTTCTGCACTATAAGCTCCACCTAAAAGCCTTTAATTTTCTGAAAAACCGACAGTGCACCTTATAATATGGATCAATATTGGTTAATTATGGCTACCGTAGTCAGGGGGCGTCGCCGAAGTAATAGCAGTAAAAACGGTAAAGGGGAATTCCAGTCCCACACCACTCAACGAAGGCGGCGCAAATACCGGTAAGAGCTACCGGTACGTACGGTACCGTATTGTGAATGTACTAGCTTGTTTTGGAGTGAACGGAGTTGTCAGAACGTTGGTTTGAGTTTGACTGACTGACTTTAGTGCAGCTTCATTTAGATGGATGGATAACGCAACTCCAGCCACTACAGTAGTTTCTATTCTATGCACCTTATATATGAAAACAATTTTAAAATAGACCATTCATTGAAGGTGCACCTTATAATCCAATGCGCCTTATAGTGCGGAAAATACGGTATATTTGGATGTGAAGGGAGGTGTGAGGAGGCGGGTCTTATCCTTGATCTTGAGAACACTGCCCAATGAGTTTACTGGTGAATGAGCCTCCGAACCACCTCGAACTCACTGGAGACCAGACCTGTCAATCAAACCACGCCCCCTAACCCTAACCACGCCCACTGTGAACAAGAGTTGACTTGTGACATCAGAAGGACTTGTGGAAAAAATCTATTGACTGAATATTTCATGATTTAAAATGATGGTTTTTGAATTGAAGTCAATTGGATTTTTTTGGAGCCAGCATCTAGTGGCCATCGGTGGTATTGCAACTTTTGTTCCACTTCTGCATTGGCCTCTGTTTTGAGACCCTGTCGCTACGGTTACAGCAATAACAACATCTTTTTTCACATATGTACTATTATTATTGTTACCTCTTTATTTCAAGAACAATTATAATATCTTCTTATTCTCTATGTTTACATCATATCTAACACGTTCTTCTTATATCCAATGTTATGTTTTATCATGTGCAGTGAATATTTGGTTTATTTTAAAGCACACTCAGCATTTGATCACATTGGATTAACAGTAAATTTCCCTGACATTTTGCCACCTTGAGACCCCAACTGAACAATATAAACTCCAGACAAGATGTTGATGGATGCACATTACAAACAGTTGTGTGCCAGCAGAGATGGGAGATACACAACAAGCAAGCGCACACTCTCACACACCAACAATTAAACCCATTGAGTGTAAGACGCAGTGAAGCTCTCAGAGAAACTGCAACAATCCTGCCATTCTTCACATGCTTTTCCAACACAAATCAGTGCATTACATTCAAGACATCAGCTTCCTGGATGTGACATCTCACAAATCACCTATTTTTATCTCATCTACACTGATTCATCAGAAATTGTCGCCAAT
>OOFC01015214.1:6850-17239 GCA_900323345.1 Pseudochromis fuscus
GGGAAGTTGAATAAATAAGTTCTCCTTTTTATACCCTTCTTTGTCAGACTCTGCCTCTCATTTACAATAGCAATGTTTGACTGAAGTGGGGTTTATAGTCTGTGTGTGTGTGTGTTATTTTTCTCCACTCCATCCTTGTGAGAGCCAGGTCTTTGGGATGGAGGCATCTATTTTTTTTCTTAATGCAAAGTGCACTGTGATATAACATGTCAAACAAAGGAGATCACTTACACTGAGGTAGAGAGGACAGTATGTGCTCAACAACAGCTGCATTAGGTGAAGACAGTATTGCTGCATTAAGAGTGTTTATTTAAAAAAGATGGAGTGATTTCTTGAATTAGACCTAATATTGAATTATTTTTCTTTTAAATCCAATCCACAGACGGTAGATAGAAGATGGATGTAGTAGGGCTGGGCGATAAAACGATAATGAAATCTATCGCGTTAACTGCAAGGCATTCTGGGGGATGTAGGGCTTTAGCCTCTCGACCTCTCACAGCCCAGCTAGCAAGGTTGGTAGCATCAACAAACTCACTTGTTCTTTTGTATCCTAGCAACAACCTGTGGAGTGACACGCACAGTTTCAGGCTTCACTACCGTGCCTCATAACTTCTTAAAAACTGAACGGCGTCGAGTGAAACATGAGCGTGCGATAGAGGAAATTGTGGGTGAAAGAGGAGAGGGCACGTCACCAGTTTGGCAGTATTTCAGTGGTAATTTATTTTACCACCTCAGCCGCTCTGATTCGTTGGAATACAGCAACGTCAAACTAGCAACAGCCACCGACATCTCTGTTGGTACAGGTGGACCACCACACAAACGGCAACAGAAATAACGGATGCAACGGTGTATCATTTAGCAACGGACATGCTAACGCTCAGCACAGTTGAGAAGTGTGGAAACAAGAATCTGATTCACGTTACTTTCTACCAGGTCTAAAGGACTTTTACAAGACGGCATATATTTAAAAATAATTGGTTAGACATGTTTGTTTATTGCTTTTTATTGATCTGTTAAAGGTTACATTTTAAACAAAAGTATTTAAATTCAGCCTTTTTTCTTCCTGCACCTTATTTTGAATAGGTTAAAAAAACACAAAACGATAATTATTGATATTGACCGATATGAAACACTTATATCGTGATACATTTTTCAGCCATATCGCTCAGCCCTAGGGTGTAGCCATGGTGAGCATTTTTAGATGTGAGGGTGGAGCTGGGGAGCAGCAAGGGGACAGGTTTAAATTTCGCCCTCAACCGCCAGTAAGAGTTTAAAGTAAAGACAGGAAACCTGTGCTCCAGAACATGGACCAGACTCAGTAAACAGCTCTCTAAGCTTAATACCACACTCACAGATTTCCCTATTTAAACCAGTGAGCTGTGATTGCTACCACAGCTTTGGGGTCATCAGAGGGGAAACTCCTTTTGACTGTGTTTCGTCTAGTTGGTCCCACAACACCTCCAGGAGGATAGACAGTGATCAGTAGCATCCCAGAGTCACTCCCATAATACCAGCCATCACCGCTCCTCATCAAGACATTCATTCCTACACTACCACAAACAGTACTACCATCAACTAGGCCAGCCTCTCACCAGCTGTACCAATACAAGCGGGGTGGGGATACAGACCCTGGTTCGGGTAGGGGGTAGAAGTAGAAGAGGTAGAGTGTGAGAGGACTCCATCCAGAAACACGACAAGCTCAACTCGTTTCACCATCAACAATGAATGACATCACCAATATTGCTCCTTTTACTTCCTTCTTTGTGGTCGTCCCTGAAACTATGAAAAGCTCCTGTCCTTCATGGTATATTTCATGTCTACTTGGATCTACTCACATCTACTCGCACCATTTACTTATTACTGCTATGTTGTATTTGAATAGAAATCTATTGGAGCCAGATTTTTTGGGGAGCCACCATCGATTGGTCATCAGTGGTATTGCATATTGTTGATAAATGGTATAGTTAAATTCCAGAGTTGCATATTTTGTAATCAAAGTACTTTACTAATTAGACTTGTAAACAAATATACTGGGGTCCAAGCAGCTAGGCTCACTAGGTAAGGCTTTAGTTTTAGTTTGAAGGAAAAAAAACAGTGTGAATAAACTTAATTTGGTTTTACAGGCTTCACCTTAACTGATCTGACTGTTAGCAAACAAAACAGAAAACCAAACCAAAAGTAGATGCAGTTAGCAACGAACCTACATTCATTAGGCATCTAAAGTGTGACCTCACATGAATGGTAATGCCAGTATCCTCTAGCCAACATGTTAGCTACATATATATGTATGAAATACATCCTTATTTTTTATTTCCATGGTGGAAAAAACTGCATGTATCAGGAAAAACATGCTAGCAGGTGAAATAAATGCAGAAATAAAACCCTGGGAAAATCCCCTGGTGAACATTTCCATCCACATGTGGACACTGTGAATGTCCAAATCACAACATCACTGTTTTCCTGAACTTTGATTAAAATAAGGAGGTTTGCTTTAGTGAAACTGCATCACAACATCCTCACACAGGTTTTTTTTTTAAAATAAGACCTCTATGGACACAGCTGGCAGCTCCACATCTACTTCCTGCTCTAACAAATTAGTCTTTAAACTAACCCATTAGTCTTGTTTTCAGGAGATGAAGAACTCGATGTGTGGAGACAATGGGAAATTGTGCTGTCCAGAACAAAATGGATGGCAACACAACAACCACACTTTAGTCATTCGTGTTGATGAGATCGATTTCAAGACAGAGACAAGAGCAAGCTGCCGCCGGGGGTCAAGCAGCTTCCCGGGGGTAGGACTGAGTGGGACAGACAGATGTCCTTAAGAGGATGGAGCTAACTGGAGAACGAGGGACAGGGAGGCAGTAATGCACCTGGACACCAGATGGTTCATCAGCAGGTCTCTCTTTGTCCTCACTGACAGGAAATAGATTGCTGAGGGCCAGACTGTTACCTAATTACTACAGGACCACACACACACTCACACACACGGATAGCCTTACAGTCACACATACCCACACACACACACACACACACACACACACACACACGTCTGCACACACCTTTGCATATGCACACTGGGACTGTTGCGCCCAAGTCATGCTATGAATACATCAAGCAAACTCACACACAGACCCACAGCAGGAAGTGCACTGGCTGTCAAACAGGCCACACTCTGGCTTTCCCCGCTTCTTTTCCCAGAGTGCATTTCTGCACCGAGTTGTCAGATGGCTCTTTATTTCCAACTGTCCCAGCCTGCCCTGCCAGACCTACACACACACACACACACACACACAGTGACTGTACCGTTTACACAGAGACACATACTATAAGTAGCTGTATATACATAAAGCTGCAGGGAGATACACACATACACACACTTGCTGGATTGTTTGTTAAACAATATAGAAATAGAAATACATATACCTGATATCAGTATATACTTTTTTAACTATTCCAATTTTTAAAAATTGTAGATTCCTCAAATGTACAAACATTTCTCCTATATTTATTGTTTTCTCTCAACTTCATTTCAAAATGGCTTTATTGGTGGTTTTGTTTTTGGAGACATGGGGTATTACCTGAGGAACAAATGATTTTGCCCAAGTTCAGAGGATAAGATCCTGTCTGACAAGAATCTCTATTGTCTATGAGCCAGAAAGGAAGAAGACGAAGAAAGGGGTCGATATAAACTCTCGATCTTTGGATGAATTTCACATCTCGTCACTTGTCTCAATGCAACATCTGAACAGATATTGTTGAAAATCACCGGACCAGTACCGATCCGTGCGGCGTTTGTTACCGGGCTGCACAGAAAGAATAATTTATAATAATTCATATAATTTCCATTGTATTGACTATTAGAGTCTGAACAATGTTTTATTTTGAAAAATGACTGGATTCTCTCTGACTTAACTTTTGCCTGTGCCTCTTGACATGTCAGTATGCTTGTCTTGGTCACATGATAGGACGTGTCTGATACGTTACGCAAACATTAGCGAAAATTAGTTAAAAAAACAAACGTCTCTGGAGAACTTCTTTGCAAAGGGGAAAAGGCCAACTTAACCCTTTTACCCCGAACATTTAGCTGCTGACAGGAAGTGACACATGTCAATCAAATCACCGTAATTCCTCAGCCATTTGCGCTAGCGACGTGATTCCAGCTGATTCTGAAAGCCGATAAGCGGAGCTGCCATACACTACCGTAATGTCAGTAATGTGTATAGAACCCTGCGCATCTCGGTATGACTCCATTTCCCTGCATTACTACCGTAATGTATGTAATATATACAAAACACTCCACTTGTTGGCTTTCAGAGTCAGCTAGAATCACATCGTAGCGCAAATGGCCGAGGAATTACAGTAAGTTGGTTTATGCTAGTCACTCTGTATCATCAGCAATAAGCTTGGTGTTATTTTATTTTTGCTGTATTTATCTGCCAATTCTTGAAGGCCGGGCTGTGAAATTACTGCTTACATTAAACCAGTCCTTGGTGCAAAAAAGCTTGGGGACCCCTGATCTATAGTACAATAGAGAGGTTGATAATTCAGGCCAAACAGGGTAGAAAACTTCCTTGAAATCAATATAACATGAAAATCTTACCAGTTCTTGTTTATTGTACATACTTGGTAATTAAAAGGTATATGCATGTTTCGTGGTGTGTTGTTCTGTGTTGCCTCCCACTGGATTTTCACCATCTCACATGGTACCTGCTCTATATAGAAATACACGCTGATGCAGCAAAAACTCCATCTCGCTCTATAATCAGAGAATCATCTACCTGCTGCTGTGGGAGAAAGAACTAATCACAGTCTAAAGGTCAGCTGATGGATGGAGATGAGAAGAGAGCCAAATATTTTTATATTGAATAGATGTTGATTTGAATTATTATGTTTTTTTCCAGAGTGAAGCACATTCTGTCTCACCGGGGTTTGTTTATCTCTGAAGTAATCTCTAATTAAATTCAGATGAACTAATCTTCACATCAACAAAGATTACCTCTAAAACTCCACAATCAAATGCTAATTCACACTCCCGTGGTAGAAAAGCAGTGCAAGAGAAAAAAAAATTAAGGACCTCACACAACATCTGCATTTTCAATCTGAAGTTGCGCACACTTTCTGAAGAGTTTGAAATATTTGCTGTTACTTTGCTTTTGGTTATTTCATGCAGAACCATCGTGGCCTGGTCAACTCGCAGTTTATCACAAGATGAAATAGGAAAAATTTAAAGGATGGATCGAGACATACAGCTTGGGAATTTATGTTGAAATCCATGAGATATTTAAGGCTCAGGCTCATAAAACAATGCAGCAGCGTATAATAATCTATCAATATCTTATATCAAAAGTGAACTGGAAAGTAGGAGAGTCAGGGGAGCCGAGGGGGAGAGGAAGACTTCACCGTACTGTCCATTTCAAGTCTAAGAAGATTAACTAGAAGAGAAGTGAAGGCGGTACGTTTAACAAGCTATCGAGCTGCTTCATTACTTAACAAAGAACAGAAGTGAAGAGCACGAAACAGAAAACACTGATTCAATCAATGTTTAGTTTCGTAATCAAATGAGATGTCACATCTGCTCGATCTCTTAAAGAGCAGAAGCAAATAGAGTAATGTGGAATATAATGGCTGCCACACTGGGGTCATCAGTTCAAGAGCTAGAGGAGTGACTTGACCCATCTTTTGCTTTGAGTGTATTCAAACTGAATCAGGCTGCATAAACAAATTTCATTTATTGTTGTGGTTGGAGGCTCAGAGACGCTGCAGCCCTCACCTGTGTCACTGCTTCTTTAGCCAGGAGTCTTCAAACTGGGACAGCTCTGGGTGGCAGGGTGATGCAAGCACATTATACTCCATGGATGTGTGTGTTATTAGTGGGGCGAGGAAGTAGCCAATGGAGGAGGGGATTTTTTGGCAACCCAAGTGTGGAAAAAGCTGGTATAGATGATGACTGACTGACTGACTGGCTGCAAGCATTTACATTCAAAACATACTCTATGAAAACATTTGTAAACGTGCATGATTCACAGCAGCATTATTGTGCTACTAGAATATTCTCAAGATTCATTCATTGTTCAGATTCGACAATTTTTTGTTTGCATCACAGTAAAACTGATAGATCAATTACCAGATTAAAGTAGCCTCCTGAGACCCTGTGTCCTCATACCAGGACATTGCATTTTATATTTTCAAAAGTTATACAGAACCTTTCTTAAATAATAAGTGCAGTACATTTATATAGCACTTTTTTTTTATCTTTAGCTAGGTCCCAAGCACTTTCCAAGGTCCTTCATTCACCCATTCACACCCTCCCCAACGGCATCAGAGGTACCATGCCAGGTGCTAGCCACTATTGGGAGCAACTTAGGGTTCAGTGTCTTGCTTAAGCACACTTAAACATGTGGAGCTGGGGATCTAACCCATGATCTTACGATTCGTAGGCGACCCGCTCTACCACCTGAGCCACAGCTGCCCTACATACATAAAGCAGTTGTCCTCCCTTGTGGACACTATTCTAATCCTGTTGTTGTCAATCGTGGACAGTATCTAGTGGTAGCAAAAGCACAATCCATCAGTTTATGTATTCGTATTTCTACTTCCTGTTCAAAGCCAATGCTTATTTTTTATGCTTATCAGGATGTAATAATAACACTGTTTCCCTCCTGAAACATACACCACAAAAATATAGATATATTTTTTAAAGGATGTTACCTAATCTTCCCCAAAATGTAATCATTTGTTCCCTTGGTCCTTGGTCCTCGACTTCCGTCAGAATTAAGTTCCTATGGTGCAACGTAAGTCAATTTTCACCATGAATCAGAATCAACCTTTTTAACCCTAATTAACCCTTTTGCCAGCATTACCCCAAGAGTATTGGCTTGCTGAAAAATCAGCGATATTCAACATTTTACTTCTCATCATGACGCGCTTATGGAGCCAGCTTTCTGGGTAAATTTGCAGGATTAAATAAACACAAGCACGTAGACTGGCATGGCGGTCCATGTGCTTGGTGACGAACGTAAACAAAGCCGTCTTCCTTGTACAGTGTCACGTGACGATGTATTCATCCACTCCATTTGCCAACTAGTTCCTGCGTGAAATTTGTTTTAACATTGCAAAAGCCCATACATCGAAACAATGGAACAAGACTTAAGAAATTTGTGAGAGGTGGCAACGTAACCACAAAATGTCTGTTCAGTAGTTTATCCTCTATGTAACAAGGTTATATCAAATATTGCTCCAAACAACTTAAGAGAACAGCAGGACTTAAATGCACTTTTTTTCTTCTTTGAACACAGCGTTACACACCTAAACTTCTGATCCATATCATGAACACAACTCTTTGCGGGATTAACATGATCCAAAGTTAATAGCCATAATTACAGCAGACATAATGCAGTAAAACTGATTGCATGAATCATAATGACAGCGCACTATCAGACTATCAGCAGAGATATCCTGATATATAAACCAATCTACAGCAGGTGATTGTATCTGGACATATCATTTGAATAATGACTTACAATCCAATTCACACCGAGTATGAATCCTTCTTGTATCCACACTCAGGTCAGATGTCTACATGCAGAACACTAACTACTACTTGTAAGTACTGCCAGCATTGCTTAAGTGAACCTGAAGACCAGGAAAACTCTCTCCAGGCATAGGAGGCATTTTACACGAGTAGTACTTGAGCTGAACTCGATGTAAAATCAGTCTAGTGACCCTTGATGTAAAGTTTTAGAATTAAATTGAGTTTATATTGATTGTGCCTGTTTAGTCACCAGTGCAGCGAGAGTATGGAGCACTCTTTTCAATAGGCCTCGATGTGAAGCAGAGACAGCAAGTAAAACGCTTTGAAAAAAAAGAAAAGAAGAAAAAAAAAAGCTCATTGACACTCAGACAAAAGACTCGAAACAACAACACACTGACACTCTTACATAAGTGTAATCAGTTGCCGTGGCGTTGATGCCAGCTTTTGGCCTGGTAAAACCTATAAATTCCCAGCCCCCGCCAGCCTGCCAAAACACAATCCCATTAGCATGACATCTCTAAAGTGCATTTTACTCATTGGCACAATACATCCAAAATGTCACGTCTCCTGTTAGTGTTGTAATAAGCCTCTCAGTTGCCAACTGGCTGCTGCGCTTTGCAAGTGGCGCTCGGTCTGAGCACCAGCTGTGCAGCATTAGCATTTGCAGCAATATCTGTGTTCCGCCAGCAGGGGTGTAGCAAGCAATTATGAGCCCGTGTGGAGGGAGGTGACTCGGAGGAAACTTGTCTCTCCTCAATCCTGCAATCATGAATATTTAAGTCAAACACAACTTCTTTCACAGTCAGTTCTCACTCCAAATAGTTTAGTTCTAGCTGTTGGTGCTAATTGCCGTCACAAGTGGTGGTCCTTAAAGTAAGTCAACAAATGATCATCAGAAAAATTCAGCCCATTTGGTGCATTTTCTTTATTTCTATCCTGCATTTCCCAGGCATGAATTTAACTTCAGAAGATGCTGGATGACTCAGAAATACCATCAAGTGACTGCTACAGATCATGTCCCAGCATCCAGTCACCAGTTCATTATTCTCCTCCTCTGACCACAGTTGGTGGTTTACTCACCACCACTGACCTGCAGCACCCCGACAAAGGTTGTCATTTCAGAGATGCTCCAACCCAGCATGGCCAGACTGAGCCCCCTCGGTCTTTACACCTGCCCATTTTCCTCCACATCCAACACACTGACTGAATTATGAATCAAGAACCATGGTGATATGAGCCTCAGTAATATGCACCAATAGTGTGAAATTAAATGGAGTTACTACCTCAGCCAAGGAGGTTATGTTTTCACCTGTGTTGGTTTGTTTGTTTGTCTGTCGGGCTGTTAGCAGCAGGACAGAAAAACATATATACAGAGCTCAGTTTATTCTTTGAGACATGGGGCATAACACAAGAAACAAACAAGCAGAGGATGAGGATCTTGTAAATCCCTTTTCTGTTCAGATAGTGTTGGTTTTCACCACAAGAGGGCAACAGTGTTCAGGTTCATAATCTGTGGGGGCTTTTTGGATATTTTTAATTTTTTTTCATTTCTGAAAGGCCTATTGTTATTCTTTTTTACTTTTATTTTAAGGATAATCATACATAATATATGAAACTACAGTTCTCATAGTGCTTTGAGGGACGAAATATGAAAGTATACAGTTGCAAACAAACAAAGAAGGACTCTCCTGGTTATGCTATGACCACAAATTTAACTAGAAAAGCACTCGGAGAGCGCAGACCTCCACCAAGCACCACATTTCCTTCCATATTGTGACTTCCACCAAAGATATTACTAGTATTAGTCTTGCGTTTATTTATATCAATATTAGTTTCACAGCGTCGTGGCTGTTTAAAGATGTCTATTGTGTATTTCTAGCTTCATTTGTTTTTTTTTATGATGCAAGTTTCAAAGATCGATTTTTTCATATTCTGGATCATATTATCTGAAATTATTCCTTTATCCGGATCAATCTTTGATATATTGTAGACCATACATGACCTGTATTTTTTTTCAAAGTGTCTTGACCATTTTTGGTGGAGTCATATGCATAAATGTCACATATGGCCCAATGTTAAAAAATCCTTCAAAAAATTCCTGGATCCAGACGGTGATCCGGATCACTTCCAAAATCTAATCATTTGTTCCTTATCCCCATCTGGACAATCCCTGAAAAATTCATCAAAATACGTCTGTAACTTTTAGAGTTATTTTGGAAACCAACAGACAAACAGACAAACCCCGGCAAAACCATAACGTCCTTGGCGGAGGTAATTATTTCAACTTAGCTTGTGAAATCTTATTTTTTCCCTCATTTTATTGCCATAAATAGATCAAAAGTTTTTCCCCATAGCCCTCAGTCACTCTGACCTAAAGAGTTGAAGTTATGAGTCATGTTACATTCACTGAGAAAAACAGATGGAATATTTTTATTTTTAGTTTGCAACCTTTTAATAGCTATTGCAAAAGGTTATGCAATGGAATCAGCGAGCTATCTGCGAGCTACAATTTGAGGCCATCGCTTATTTATTTTTAGATTTGTTTACATTTTGGCAAATTTGCAGCATTGGAAGTATGACAAATTGGATATCAGCTGTTCTTGTTTGCAATGGAGCTGATCTGCAACCGTGGAAGGCAACAGTCAGTGGTGTACTATTAATACTAAGAAAAATTTGATTGATGTCAGAAAACGTCTTCTTCTTCTTCTTTTTTAAAAAGCCGGGGAATAATTCTGAAAAAAAAAAAATATAATGAAAGCCATCCCAGTCTAGACGCTTTAATCACTACAGCCCAGCCACTGCCTGAAACCTCAAGTGCTTGTCTTGACACAATCAAAATAGTGAATCTGGAGCAG
>OOFC01015214.1:17259-56224 GCA_900323345.1 Pseudochromis fuscus
CAGCCTCACAGCCTCAGACAGCCCCGTGTTGGTCCTGATAGACGCATCAGCGCTCGAGTGTTTTCCAGCCGATGGATGGCCTCATTGTGACCGTGGTCAGTGCGAGCCAGGCTGGAGTGGACCGGAGAGCGGCGCGCTTCCAACAGCGGCCTGGAGGAAAGCCAAGCGTTGCCACGGTGACAGAGCTGCAAAGAAAATCTCTTTGTATTGTTACCAAGGCAACAACTGTGGATAGGTGGGGAGGGAGGGGAGGAGGGAGGGAGAATAGACGGATGAAGAAAATAGGGAGAGTTGGCGAGGAGAGGAGAAAAGAAAGAAAGGGAGTGATTTGGGCTGAAGACTGGAGAAAAAAAAGTGCGAGGAAGGGGAAGGGATGATGAGTTGTTGTTTGAGGCGCAGAGATATGAGCTCAGGCTTTATTATTCCCTCCATCTCTGCCTTGTTTATGCTGGATGATTCTCGACTGCGTGGGAGAATTTACAGTTTGCTGTAACCTCATCCCAAACAAAGTTACTCAGCAGATTCTTTTGAGTCAGATGGATGCAGTGGCGCTTCTTTAAGAGGCTGCTCTGATTGGACACAAAAAGTCAATGGTTCCTTTACCTGCAGGCATGATAGCGTGGGGAGCTCTCATACAGCAATCCCAGTTTCAGTTTCCTGCCTGCCTCTCTCTTTCTTTCTCACTATTGCTCTCTCTGCTCTCCTTTCTATTCTTCCTCTCCCTCCTCCTCCTCCTCTCCATCATCTCTCTCTCTCTCTCTCTCCTCTTTACTCCGGAGCTCAGAAGTGAGTTCAAGATTTTTTAGAGTTTTGAACTGTGACTTCAAAACATTTATTGGAGTCATTTTGATAACTTATGAACTGCTTTGCTCCGGGGCTTCACTAATTCCCACTGTGTTTGAATTGATTGCATAAATCTAGCGGGGAAGAATAACACTGCAGAAGTGTTTCTTCTCAGCATTTCTGGAATTAGCATATGCGTATGAATGTGTGCGAGACAAAGAAAAACACTCCATTGCAGCTTTATCAGCACTATAATAAATATGATGAATAATGTAATAATTTTACATTCTTGCGAGGCCAGAAAAGTGTAAGTTGACAGAAGGACTTGACTGGGGAGAGAATGAATGACTTTATTTCAACAGGCTCCTGGTTACATTTTAGTTATGAATGCAGATTTATGCAACCCTCCCTCTTTCAAGCAACTCGTTACTCAAAGTAACTGAAAATTCCTAATCACTTCATATGCAGCTCCACACTTATAATGTGCATGCGGGAGTGATTACAGGGAAATTTAATCAAATCAAAACCTCCAAAACTGCACAAAGATAAAAAAAAAATATATAAAATAAAAAGGGTTATCTAATACCAACATTGAATCTCATCTTTCCAGATTGCCTAGAGACAATCAGCCGCTCGGCAGAGGGAGAACTTCAGCTCTCTACAAACTTTATATAATCTCCTTTGGTGGTCAGCCTTCACCTTGTCCGCATGAAATGTGTTGTGTTTTTTTTCCCTCTCGACACAATCAGGCCGCTGGAGTGACGGGGGAAATGAGCACAGCGGGGGAAGCAGAGGAAAGAGAAAGCAGCGAGCGCAGCCTTGGTCTTAATTGATATTCCAGCCAAGAAGTCGGAATATTCAAATGTCAGTAAGCTCTGTTATCTCACCTGGGAGTCGGCAGAGATTAGGGGATAGGTGAACGAGAGGCGCCGGGAGGTATCACACTGTTTAAACTCCACGCATGCAAACACACACACAAACACACAAATGTGCACGTGAACTCATGCATACTCGATCACCAGCAGTCCAGCTCCCACAGAGTGTCCTCTAACACACATGCACTTTGCTGCGTTCCACCACAACACACACACACACACACACACACACGCACACGCACACTTCTTCTCTGGATCCTCACTGAATGTTTTGTGCATTCGGGGAGGTCGGGGAGTGAAGGCTATTATCTCAGCAGAGTCTCTCCAGCTGTCTGTTCGGGCTCAACTACAAAGAAGGATCACGGTTTCAAATCAATATAATACTGTGACCGGATGCTGGCTGCTGTACGGAGAATAGTTGGTATTAACCCTCAGCTAAAACCAGATCCTATCATCTTCTTCCTGCTCTCTCTCACACATGTACTGGTCTGCCTAACAGTGCATTCAGACAGCAGGCGGCGCCAGTGTGTGACGTGACAGGATTAGAGTTGACACGATTTCACGTGTACTGGGATGAGTAGACGCAACAGTCATGTCGCACAAGTTTTCACTCAAGCGATAAAGTCGCGTCACGTGGTATCGCCGTTTCCCTGATTTCACCAAACAGCAATGGAGGACGAGGTTATCGCCACCGTCCAGAACTTTATGGTAAATGGAGTACATTTTTATAGCACTTTCTTGACCTTAGCTAGGTCCCAAAGCGCTTTACAAGGCAACTCGTTCACCCATTCACACACCAATGGCTACCGAGCTGCCATGCAAGGCACTAACCACCACTGGGAGCAACTTAGGGTTCAGTGTGTTACCCAATAAGCAGAGCAGCTGTTCTCCATTTATGTAACTTCAACATCAGGTAACAGCAGCAATATTTATGATCTTCTTCATTGTTGACGGCGGAAGTGGCAGTTACCACAGTTACCGGGAGGAGTGCTCCTATTGGCTGTTAATGGTTAGTGGTGAGTAACAGCCAATTCCCAAGTACTGGGAATTGGTACCGTATTGGTTCAAATGTTAAAGGTACCCATCCCTACCTCTGCTGAGCCATAATCCAGCTGTACTGATGCTATACACTGAACACTGTTGTCCTCTTGTGGTGAACCACCAACACTATTTGTTAAAACATTCACCCATTATACCAGATATGGTTGTTTTTGTGAATCTTTTCAGACATACTCATCCTCTGATCTTGCACAAAACGCAATCCCTTGTTTCTTGGGTAATATCCTCTCAAATTCATCAAGATCTGTTCAGTACTTTTATTTTCTCATTTCCTTATCTCATCAAAATGACTTTGCCAAAGTGACCTGGTTGCGGAAACCAAAAACTCACTGCGACTAACACTGCCAGGATTTATGGTTTATTTCTCAGCTAACGTTGTTAGAGGGGGAAAAAAATGCTTACTGAAAACAACGCACATGTGCAAGCATACACTACGTTACGATGAGAGAAGAAAGAGTGCAGAGCTCCATTTTTGAAAGCATGCTAATTTCCATAATTCTTAAATGCACGCCAGGAGCTACAATACTATTACATGTATGAGGAGTAGTACGTGTGGTTTCTGCTTCTCCTGCATATTTTATCATGCAAAAACAGGCACATTCATCAGCTGTAGGGGAAACTCGTATAAACAAAACAGGTGCATGTGGAGTCATTTTAGGATCTTTCTACTTTAGATTTAATGCTCAGGATCAATGGGAGATGCAGTATGACTCAAAGCAGGAATCCAACTCCTAAATTAATGTGTAGAAGTGTTTTCCAAAGCTGTACTGACGCTACAGATCGAGCAGTGTTTCCCATCATGTGGTGAAATAACAACATCTTAAAATATTTGCTTATTAACACTTTCTCTGGATTTTTGTCAAACAGGAGCTCATCCCATGTTCATGAAGCAAACACAGGCAAAAACTCAGCCTCCTTAGTGGAAGTAAGAATGATGGTAATAAGTGAAAATTAAGTTCATGGTCATGCAATAGATAATTATATGACAAATTTAATACAAGCATTTCAGTGATATATTTATTTATCAGTACCAAAGTAAATTGCCACTGTTCAGGCTGCAAAGAGGTTCATAGATGGTTAGATTTGGGAAGTAAGACCAAGTAAAGATGGTGGATTTGGTTAAATGTCAAGTAAATATGTTTCGATGTCAGTTGAAGGTGACGATTACCTGCATCTTTCTCTTTTTAATATGTGTTAATTATATAGGGATCAAATAAAAGACAGTAATGGCATTGACCAAACTAGGTAAGCTGGTATAGACGATGGTTGGATGCAAAATGGACCAAATAAAATCAAACATGAGTATGAACTGTGCAGGAGTGGTTTGTTAAGAGGGTGAGAGGATTGGAGCACCCAGGAATTCCTTCTTGTCATGACCGCAAAGGATGCTGACATGCTCAATACTAACGAATAAGTATATAGTAAAAATGTGCCAGTGACATTTCACATTGGGGCTGACAGAAATGTGTGAGGAAGTCACAATGTGACTGCATTGTTGGTCTGTTTTAATGAGCTTTGCCTGTAGCTCGGGGTGAAAGTGTTGCATCCGGTTGGATCCGACGATAATGAGAAGCTCCCGCTGCCTCCTCGTGTTAAAAGATGGACCTGGTAGTTAGCTTCACCTAAAATTTGAGTAAAAACAATGGCCTGGGAAAAGAAATTGAACATGCGATGACAAGCATTACAACACCTTTACATTGGATTTTGTGGTTTTTATATGGTTTTTAGTTTTCTTCTAACTATTGATCTTTTTCATCACTTTCATTATCACAGCCAATTTTAACCTTTGAGATAAAATTTCAATCGTATCCTCTTGTGCTTCTGTAGTTTAAATGCAGTATTTTTGTCAGTCCATCTCAGTTATTACTCATGCAGTCATCAGCAAGTCACTCTCTGTCATCCACAGTAATTTACTGACTAAAGAAAGAGTTTTCACGATGTCGTGAGTCGACTTCTATCTGGTGTATGACAATAGTTTAACCATGACACCAAGTCTTCAGACTCTCTCCCCCACACTAGTCCTCTTACTTTTACTTGATTGGTTTCTTTAGCAGAGCATCACATATCAATATCCACAATAATTACCTCTACAGAGCAGTTTTATGTTTTTTCCTGCTCTTGTCTGTCCGGCAGCAACATTTCGTAAGAACTACTGAATAGATCTGATGAATTTTTTGAAGAGATAAGGTATTACCCAAAGAACAAATGATGCAACTTTGCTCAGGATCACAGTATAGGAGCCTGTCCATCAGGGAAAAACCCAAACATCCCAATGACTTTTAATGTGCAAATGTTTTAACAAAGAAAATGTTGACCGATAACCAGAAGACCAAGGAAGCAGTAAGTACAAACTGTAAAGAGTATGTTTCTGCTCTTATGCACAATCTATATGCACATGCAGAATGATAATGTCTACGATCTGGGGGTTATGCCTCGCAGTTTGTGCTGTCTGAATGCTTCTTACTGTAGTTTAGACCCACCTGGGTCACATAGGGTCAGTGTAGTCTCTTGTAGCTTTGGTCTTCGCCAACTCCTTACCTGCTAAATACTCCCCAGCCACCCAGACGGCAGTGGCTCAGAGACTTGGCTTGGGAACTGGATGGTCGCTGGCTCAGGTCCCAGCTCGGACAAAGCATGGAGCGTGGACTGGTGGCTGGAGAGGTGCCAGTCCACCTCCAGGGCACTGCCGACCCCCAACTGCTCCACGTGTGCTGAAGAGTGGCGACGCCCTCACTCTGTAACCTCTCCACACATGATAGGGACTCCTGTGTATGTGTCGTGAAGTGGAAGACGGAGTACAGATGGGGTTTATATTTTGACTCTTTTAATGCTCACTTTCATATTCACAGAAAGGGAAGAGAAACGGAAAACCGCGGACTTCAGCCGCTGCTTCGCACGACATCCAAGCTAACAACAAAAACCGCTGATTCATGCGAACTTCAAAATAAAAGTATTTCCTATCAAACAGGAAATATCCACCAAATTACGCAGTTAGTGGGTTTTCAGAATGTAAATCATTAGTCTGTTTTAGTAATTATCTGCATTTAACTAACTTTAACTTAACCTATCCATCTTGTCACTAATCAACAAACAATTCACAACAGTATGTATGTATGGATTGTATAGGAGCCATATAAATCAGAGTATAAACTACAATTTAGTTCCATGTTGTAAACTACAAGTGAATTACAGCTGTAAAAAAACTGAAAACAGAAGACCCAACAGATACTTTGTCAGACATTTAATGACTTTTCATCCACCAAGGTTAAATATTTTAATGACTGGGAGGGATCCAAGCATGGCTGACTTTCCTCTTTGCTGCAATTAATGAGGTGTGTTCCTAACAAGCAACTTAACTCCAACAGGTGTCACCATGCTCATTAGGAGCCAGTGGACAATGCAAATAGATTAAAAAAATCATTCTCATGTTGGTTTGAAGGCAGGATTACAGATAAAACCAGAGCGAAACCAAAGGGGGCAAGAAGGTGACATGACAGAGAGTGAGTGTCAACAGTTCATTAAATAAACTGAACCTAATTAGTAATGGGCAGCAGCTGGGTGGGCTGATAACGAGGTCAGGTGACAGGCGGGAGCAGACCACCAATCAGTGATGAGCTGTGGACAGGTGAGGAATTTCTATACACATACTAAACAAAGAAACTAGACATGGATGGAGGTGGAGGGAGCAGATTGATGTGTGACACGTGAGGAAGTAACTGATGTATTTATATTGCATCCATTGTAACCATTTAATAGTTATTTATTGTACATGTTTGGGATTCATTCTTGTCTCCCAGCAAACTACAATCAGTGTGGAAAAAGATAATGGTTGTTATTTAGTGCCACCTGAGCTCGAAAAAAATAAATTCAGTATTACATGAACATGCCCTCATTAACTTATCTGCTTACTAATTTTATCAGCTATTCACTTATTCCCCGCTCTATTTTACACACACTCACAGGACCACACACACACACACTCAGGGCCCCTCACCGCTCGGTCGTCCCGCTCTGGGCAGGGTGCCAGTGCTCGCAGATGGCATTAGTGGAAGATGAAGTGCCCGTCTCTGCAGCCAGTGAAATGTGAATGCCAGTTAGTACCCTAACTGCTATCTGATCAGTCTCGCTGAGTGTCAGACTTGTTGACTGAGAGCAAAGAGAGCTACAGGTAGACTGCGCTGCAACAAAGACGATCAGATTCTGTGTAAAATGTTGCAGAGATCAAGAAAAACGGCTTCTGCTTTTTAAAAATAGATTGTTGAGGCGATTCTGCTGACTGACTGAAAAAGGTCACCTAAATGTTGCACTGCCTTCCCCCTCCTTGTAAACACTGATGTAGAATAGAAATGTGTCTGTCCATCTGTTAGCAGCATTGGGGAAAAACTACTGAACAGAAGATGTTTATAATAATAATTCAATCCTGGGCAAGATCAAAATAGGTTTTATAATAGGTGTATTCTAACAAGAAGTATATTAATAACAGTAATTCATACACAGTACAAAATGCAATGAAATTATTTTTGTTACAATGTAACGAGGGCGGTGCAGTGGTTAGCACTTGTGCCTCACAGCAAGAAGGTTTGGGGTTCGAATCTCGGCTCCGGCCTTTCTGTGTGGAGTTTGCATGTTCTCCCTGTGCATGTGTGGGTTTTCTCTGGGTACTCCGGCTTGACATGCTTGTTAGGTGAAGTGATCAAACTACACTGAACCAAATTATAAATGCAACATGTTATATTGTTGTGTTATTTTTTTTGTGCTTTGCTCAATCAGGTCACAATATGCAAGATTTGTTTGTGGTCATACTGAGTAATTATTGGAGGCTTTGTTTTGTTGATATTCCATGTGACTGCAATTTCTGGTTATTTTGAGTAAATCTGTTGGTCAACCATGTGTGTCTTGTGGACACGCTCAACAAGCAGCGTCACCACGTCATGGCCACTCCTTAGACTGGGGACAATAAAAAGCCGTTGCAAACCGTACGTCACCGAGTACCAATGCCATCTACAGTCCAGGAGCTGCGCACAGCTGTTGTAGACGAGTGGGAGAACATTCCCCAGGCCACAATTAACAATTTCATGAACTCAATGAGACGAAGATGTGTGGCACTATGTGATGCAAACGGTGGACATACGAGATATTGACTGATGTGAAAATTGTTGCCGGGTGCATTGTTTGCATATTTTCTTTGTTATGGGTCAGAAATTGATCACTCTTTGTTGCTGTAAATATTGATATCTATGCCAGAAAAAGAAGTTTTAAATTTCCTTGAAAACATGCCATGTTGTGTTTATAATTTTGTTCAGTATAAACTGACCGTAGGTGTGAGTGGGAGCGTGAATGGTTGTTTGTCTATGTCAGCCCTGCGATAGGCTGGCAACCTGTCCAGGGTGTACCCCGCCTCCTGCCCGATGACAGCTGGGATAGGCTCCAGCAGACCCCTGCGACCCAAGTGTGGAGAAGCAGGTATAGAAAATGACTGACTGACTGACAATGCAACGAGGCAGCCATTGTATAGCACCATCAGGTAACTTAGGGTTCTGTGTCTTGTTGAAGGACACTTGGACATGTGAACACCTGAGCACGATCCACCAGCTAAGCCACAGCCGCCCAATTCAAAAGCTCTTATGGTTCGTGCTGACTCATGTGCACATCCTGAGTTTCAGTTCAGCTCAAAGATCATCGATTTTTATTATGTCCGTCAATCATGTTGCCTACGAGAGGCAGTCAACATGATCTCCTCGCTGTGATGTGCACTTATAATATACAAAAATCTATCAAATGGTTCAGTATATGTATGTTTTTATATATTTTGTGTTATCTGTACAAATAGTACAAAGAGTCAAAAGTCCAGAGAAGCAGCTCAATCATAACTGTACAGTAAATACAACCATTATCTCTAACTCCCAACAGTAAATATATATTTAGATACCGAGTCTGGCAACTGTGTTTATCTTGTGAAAGTTATTATATCTTTATCTCATCTTAGTGAATGTTTTCTAAATGCCATGGACACATGCTGTGACACTGGTGAATTACCAAAGGGCTTGCAGAGATAAGACCGCTCCCATCGGGGAATAATGATGAAGAACCAGTCCAGAGAAGCCACTCATCTTAAAGCTAGTTTTTAAACAAGACTTTACTTTTATGAATTCATAACATATTCACAAACTAAATGGTCCATTTGTAGCCTGAAAAAACATCTTGTATAAGTTAGAGTTTAGACTCTGGCTGAAATACTTCCCCAGCACCCACTGCATGAATACAGATGGAGGTTATTTGGATTTTTCTGTGGGCTTACGACAAAAGTCCAGACGAAAACAAAGACGTAAGAAACCTGTTAGTCATGGTTTAATGAGACCATTAAATTGAACTGAGCTGAGCACTGAGCACCTTGACCAGTGCTTTCAGTGCTGTGAATTTATGAAATTACCTGACAAACCAAATGTATTATCCTATTTAATTTTCAAACTTTACAATTCAGTGATGGACAGAATATTCTCATTATGTGATAACAGACGAGTCACCACTTGATCAAATTCAATTTTTTTGTAGATTTCTATCATGTTTTTTTCTTTACAATGTTGTGAAAAGTGAGTCATGGTTATGAGGGATGTTGAGGTGGGATTTTATGAACTGAAACTTATACAAATCAAAAGGAGCATGAACCTTCACTGAGGTAATCTGATGCTACAAACTGAACATTTTTGACCCATTATAATAAACTGGGATTTTGGGGGATTTTTGACAAATAAACAAACACAGGTGAAAACACAACCTCTTTGGCAGAGGTAATAATGCTGGCAGACAAATCCAAACAACAGGCTGAGGAAAAGTCCTAAAAGTCGAAGACCAACACTGGGGAACAAAGACAGGAGGACATGTGAGGCAATGAGCAGGATGAAGTCACAGGACAAACTGGCAACGAGACGCAGGAGACAGAGGGTGATGAACCGAGTGGGAACAGGCGAGAAAAGGGGGCGGGAACAATCAGGTGGAGAGTCATGTGGGGAAGTGTAGCCTGCCACCTCAGGAGCTGCTGATTCGAGTCTACACCACAATTATTGTCTGTTATCTGCACTTCTATTACTGTCTGGGTCGGATCAGCCACCGGAAAGAAACAACTAATGGTCAGCAATGCAGAAAACGATATACTGATATGCTCTCCATCCAGGACCCATGCACATGTCCACAGTCAGGAACAGAGCAGGTCACATCACTGCAGATCCATCACATCCTGAATATCCACCTGAAGGAAAGACAAAAGGCAGAATGAATGATAGACTGCAGGATCCTGTCAGTGGATGACTACCAGACACCACCACTGATCAGTGCTAGGTGGTCTTTTCTGCAGATGAGAAGTGGGCTGCTTTTTGCTCCACAGACATGTGATTGGCTACTTCTCATTTATTCCCTCCACCTCTGCCTGTTAATGCACGATTATGCGTGACTGCGTGGGCAAATTTACAGTTTTCAGTAACCTCCTCCAAAAGTTGCTGAGCAGAATGCTGAATCAGAAAGATGCAGCAGCAAAGCATCTTCGAGGCAGAAGCTCAAACAGAAATACAGGACCAGTGTGTGCTTTCATTTTTTCTTTTTCTTTTTTCTGGTGGATTCAGCATATGTTTCCAGGCTGGCTGGAGGATTATGTGAGGTGTTTTTCTGATGTGTATTATTAGTTCAGAAGCTAAATTAGTTGACCTTGTTTCTCTGAGGAGGATGTGTGTCTTCACAGTGCTACACACCCTCAGATAAATTCACACACATTTTTTTTTTTATCCCACCCTGTCATTGTAGGAGCTCATCAACTACCAGTTACAGAGGCCCGATATGAGAACTCGCCGCTTCACATTACAGCAGATCCTTTCTGCTTCTGCTCCAACACGCACATCTGTTGCTATGGCAACACACACATACCTGGATAATTTCAGGTGTTGAGCAGCTTGGACAACAACTGATTGGAATGGTATAATACTTGTGAAGCAGGTGAACCGCAGAGCCAGTCAGATGGACACACACGCACACACACACACACACACACACACACACTCTCTTCCATCCATTCACCGGACCAGTGAACTTCCGTTTAAATTACTCATTTCTAATTACAGCCTATTTCCTGATTCATACGTCTTGAACCATGTACTCTATAGAATTCATACATATAGTTTCTCTAATTTCCTCCTCTCTGTTGGAATTTCTATTGATCTCTCACAGCACTATTAGGGTGTGAAGGTGATGGGTCACCAAAAAGTCAGAGAGATAAGCTGGCTTTTGACTTTGGGAGGAAATGGAGCTGAAATTAGTCTTTTGAACTTTGGTCCGACCACAGATCTTCTGCTGCTCAAATCTCCTGCTGGCTCCACACAGCAGTGACTGAAAACTGATGTCGTCTACTGGCAAACTATAAAGTCTGGGAGGTTCACTCTTGTGTGCTACAGAGGGATCTTCCATACTGTCTTTATTACCTTCACATGAAAACCAAATCACACACACACACATACTGAGCATCAGGCTTATTACTGATCTGTTTTGACAAAGCAAAATGCATCAATGTTCGTATGTAATGAGCAAATATCTCGAGGTCCTCTTTGAACAAACTTCAGCAACCGTTTCCTCATAATCCTTGAAGGCATTCAAGCCTGTCCTCCCTTTGCTTTGTCGTATTGTGTTATTCATTTTATTCAGAGGATTTATTGAGTTTATCGAGTTGGGTTTTTTTCCCCCAACTATCATTAATGCTTAGGAGGTTTGCCGGTCAATGCGCTCTGACCATGAAAAGTATTCCCACCATAGTAGCTCCAACTCTAATCATTTTGAAGGGTCTTAAAGAAGAATATTATTTTATGTTTAAGGACTGGCAATTATATTTTCCAACATCATAGTATTATCCTTTATATGTCATGCCTGAAATAGGATTTAGGACAAAGTCCACCTCATCTCTCCCATTAAAAGCCTTACATGACTCACGGTTGGAGAACTTCTACAACTTGCATGTCCTTTAGTCTAATGGATAAAAAGCCCGTGTGCATTAAACAAAACTGAAAGGCTGACATTAACTTCAACTTCTAAGCTGTAGTTCAGCAAGAAACATCCAATCACTGAGCTTCAAATGTTGCACCTGTAACAGTGAATAATCTCAACTGTAATGAATCACTAGCACTAACCACAGAAACAGTGAGAAATTGTTGCCCTTCCCAGGAAGAAACCAACGCTGCAGACGACAACATCTGGAAAAACAACAAATGCAACAATATCGTCTGCCTCATGGAGCTTTGGAGAAACTAAGGAGGAACCAACAACCAACACCAGATCCCTGGTTCTTCAAACCCAGCAACACCTTGAGGCAAAACCTGGTCCATCCCAAAGACAGCCCACCCAAATACAAGAAGAGCAACTTGGTGTCCACAGTCCAGTGTAATGAACAGTGCTCGGACCTCTAGGTTGGGGAAACTTAACGACCCTTGAACAAGCAGATGGCTCAACACAGGAGGACCAACTCCTGAGGTCCAGAGTGTGCAGTCTGCCTCCACATGAAGGAGAAGGGACACTCCTTTGAGGACAGAAATGTTCACATTCTGGATGGGGAAGACAGATGGTTCAAAAGACCACTACATGAAAGCAGAGAGTATTTCTCTGAACAGAGGAGGGGGTCCACCACACCACCTCTCCTCCATCTACAATGCTGTCCTCTCATCCATTCCCAGAGTCAACAAACATCCACATCTCACCTCAAGTGACCATCCTAATGAGGGCCATTAACCTGGTCTCAGGTGGCTCCAGTGTCACCAGCGACAGTCGTCACGTCAGCCAGGAGCGCTAACGAGCTGCTAGCATCGATGACCCTGTCAACAACTTCACAGCTTAAAACCTGCTGCTCTCGACCAGTCAGTCAGATCTGAAGACGTCTCTCCAATGAGAGACGAAACGTCTTCAGGTATTTAAGAAGAATAAGAACAACCGCCCTGAAGTAATGCTGCTTGGATCACCAACATGCTGATGTTTTTCAGATAAAGTATAAAATGTGTAAAAAGTATTGTACAGATAAATTGAAAGTAATAAGTTATGGAAGTCATGTTTTCCTTTTTATTAAAAAAACATGAATTCACTTGAGCAACACTTGGGCTAAACAGGCTTAAGTTGCATTATGGGAAGTGTAGTATTCAGTTCTGGTAGTTTGGCACATAATAGGTGCTGTCTGTAATCTATCTTACACAGTGTCCAGTCCCAACATTATATATGTTTAATTGCATAATGCTGTAAAATTAATTGTAGACAGTGAAGTGCTAAACATACACTGTATACAGAATGGAGGAAGCTAATGTGAACTCACCTGTTGGGAGTTTGGCATTTGAACATCACCATGTTGCTAAGCCAGAAGTGAACATATAAGGATATGAAGGGAGGAGTGAGGAGGCGGGTCTGACCCTTCGATGCGATGACATTATCCAATGTGTATGAGAATTGAGATCAGGGCCAGTTTCATCGAAGACAGGACCTGTCAACCAAACTAACCATGCCCTTAAATTATCATCTTTATGAAGCCTAATTACTAGTTAATGATGGTTTTTTTTTGTTATTGACTGACTTCAACTAATGACATCAGAATTATGGAAAATATATTGACTGAGTATTTCAAAATTGGAAATGATGATTTTTTTTAGTTGAAGTCAATTGGAGCCAGCATCTAGTGGCCGTCAACAGTACTACACCTTTTTGCGCTTCCACATTGGCCTCATTTTTCACACACAGATGCTTCGTCCATTTGTAAATACAGTCTGCAGTTGAGTTGTTAATACCATAGAACAAGCTGGATTTATATATTTTACACACACCTCATCATGTTTTTCTTTTCATGTTATTCCCAGAATATAATAGAAGAAAAGACGGAGCAAACACACTTGATGAGTCATCAATCTGTCACAACACACATAAGCTAATCATACTAAGGTGAAGTAAATTGAAATGTGGGGGGATTGAGGGGGGGGTGCAGGTTCTTCACTTATATATATTCATGCAGGAACAGCTTTCATTTCCTGCTTTTGTTCAGGCATTGTGACCCTCCTTATTTGCATGTTATATTCATCATATGCACCTTATCAGCCGCACAGTGAAGCCTAACAAAGCCAAAGCTGTCGGTGTGTATTTACATTTGCGTCACTCTCCTCATCAGCACAACTGCAACGCAATCAACATTTACCACATAATGCCATCAGTATTAACCAAGTCAACTGCAGAAGATTACTATGCATATTTTCACACTTTTCAGTCAAATGCCATAAGGACTGGATTTATTCAGGGTAATTAGTGGCAACATTCCAGTGACACACACACATACGCACTGTCCTAGAAATGGATGTAAGTCTTCAAAAGCATTACATCTGTTCTTCAGTGACAGATTATCTCCCTTTTTTTTCAGAGTACAGATTTATGAATTACAGCCAATAATGCTTTGATCGATGGAAGAAAATAACAGCCTCATTTTCCAGCTCGTGGGGGGGAAAAAAAGCAGCATATGTCAGTGTCATGATGCATTTTCTAATTCCCTGGCTGTGAAAACAGAGGGGAGAAAACACCTTTATTTGTGTTGTCAAATCACCTATCGAAGGGCTGGTGCAGGAGGTTTCAAATGGTTTTCACTGGAGACAGTATCTGAAACAAAATAATTTGACAATACAATGGATCTGAAAGGCATTCAGTTTTTAAGCCACTGAATTAATAATAGATACAGAGATAATTGCACAGTCTGACATATTTCTTCTCACAACAGGTAAGGCAAACAAAGCAATCCATGTATCTTAATAGATAAACCGAGATTTATTTTTTACTTTCCACAAAGCTCCTCTGTTACTCAGTATTCCCTCCACAATCTCCATGTCGCACAGAAACTAGTTTGATATGGTGGCGACGTTCCAGACAGACAGACAAAAGATGTAATGTCCTGCATTGCCGGTCATTGTTTAGTTGCAAAGTTACATTCATTCATTCAGATTCAGACAGAGTGGACAAGGTCAGAAAAAAATAAAACTTGAAGGAGATGGTTGAAAAGAGTATTTCTTGCATACCCCAAGTTGATCAAAGTCACCTTTGCCTACAGGTTAACAAACTATCGGCGCATTTCCATTTCCTTGGCTCAGTTTTGGTGCATTTCCTCTTCCAAAAAAGTACCTGGATCTTGGTACCAGGTACGATTTTTAGTACCTCCTCTCCTGCGGTTCTAAAAAAAGTACCCGGTCAGATACGAGCAGGTACTAAAATCTTATTGGACAGAATCGTCACTGCATCATTGCATCATCACTGCGTGGCACAGAAACTTTTGTACCTGCAAGCCGACAGTCTGCACGGTTATAGTCTGAATAACAAGTTTCTACTATGTGGGGAAAATCACTAAATAGATCAGTTCAATCTACTATAACAGGCTTTAGTGCAACGTTAAAATTCTATTTAAAATCGTCAGCTGAAAAAAAAAACGTGAGCTCCGAGCACCCGGTCGATCAAACAGCTGACGGAGGTTGTAGCGAGAGCTCATGTCTCTGAAAATGTCAGAGCAAGTTTTTAACCAGGCTCTAACATAATTGAAGTAAAAAAAACAACTAATTTCACACCTGTAACAAACTTCAAACTGCTTTTTGCCACAACAGGAGATTTATGGAGATTGCTTCATCAACTTTCTTCTCCTTCGCCTGATGACCGGCTACACAGAAGAGGGACTGTTTTTGTGATGGAAATGCAACCGAGGCAAGGTGAGTAGATACCATGTAGGCTAGTGGAAAAGCGCCATATGTATCCTGGAACCAGAAACTACTAGATATTGGCCAAATTAGGCAGGGATTGGAACAAATTGTACAGTAGGCAGAACAATCTTATCACCCCCCCCCCAAAAAAAATCAATCTGAAGCTAAACAGCTCTGTGAGGGGAGCTGATGTACGGTAATGTGTTAACAATATCAAGGAAAATTATTACCATCACTGCGCACTTATCAGTTCAAATCAAATTGTTCTGCAACATGCAAATTTGGTTTCTCACAGTTAATGTGACTTAAATGAAACACAAGATGACATTAAAGCTACCACTCAGACCCCCTTAAATAAAAACAAACAAAAGATCAACACAAAAAAATTGCCTGTATAAGTAAGTGAGTAGTTAAATGGACACAGGATCTAATAAGTCTGTCCCTCAGTCTCTCAACAAACACAAAGAATCTAACAAACAGCATGGTTTCAACAATTATCTATTAAATCTTGAAGCCAAAATATTGATTTTAGAAATGTGTCCAACCAAATCAAATGCCAACTAAAGGCCGGTTTCAGCTGTTCTCTCTCAGGTGTGTGTCAGTGCAGGAAGGAAACGGCTCAGGTGAGATTCCCACATCTTTTTATAGACGCTCCTGTTTGTGTTTGAGCTCTTGTTATCGTCCAATAAACAGAAAAAAATTCATTTAAATAATTTCTGAAGGGGAAACCGAAAGTGTCCACCACACCAGACTTTTGTACCAGTGGCAAATATGTGAGGGGTGGATAGGAAATGGACTAAACCACTGTACACATTGTTTTCTGTCTATTATTAGCACTTACTTTCAGAACATGTTATTGTATTACATTAAATTATATAGTTATGTTAACAATATTATGATTGGGGGGACATCTGTCTGAACCCCAATGTCCCCTATGCCATTTCCACCTATGACTGCATCACCTCAACAATCTCTTCATCTGCAATTGCTCTGTATCGTGAACTAGTTACCTTGATGAACCAAATATTTGCATACAGGTCTTGGGTGAGATTACCTTGATTGTTTTGGGGGTTTTTTAGAAACTCAGTTGCATTTACACTAGATCTGGATGGAAGCCTGTCTACTGTTGCCTTCTGTATGTGTTGGGTGTCATTTGGCTGTGCTGGTTTGTGGCTTCTTAAACAGTAGGAATGGGTGAAGAAGCCCACTTCAATAGAGTGAAAGCAACGTGTCTGTTGGCAGATACTGAAACAGCATGTGCCCAAAAAAACTCGAGAAACCAATGTTTGGTTTAATCTGCCTTAAGATTCAACATGTTTTCAGAACTGTGTCAAACCTTTTGATTGGTTTCCTATTAGAACAGAACAACTAGAATTTCATAATTATCAGCATATTGAGATACTGCAACATCCAATACTTCCCAGCATATGATCACACAACTTTAGTCTGAGCAGGAGACTAATTATTCAGAATAACTGAAAACACTTGTGTGGGCGGACAAGGCCCACACAAGTGTTATTATTATTGGAAGCTCCATATTGTGAGGACAAGGACATGAATACAAATGTTTTTTACCAAGCACTTTATTTGGAACGCCATGCAGTTACTGGACAGGGGCTCTCCTTGCTCTCAAACATATTAATTTTGTTGGCGACATCTACTTATCTGATGTTGTTCCTTCATGTTGATGTGATTGCCTAATATCTGCAGATTTGTCCATTTTGCATTCATGCTACTGATCTCACATTCTACCACATCCCAAAAGTGTTACACTTGCATGTGGTGACTGGGGAAGTCTGACTGAAGTCCACTGAACACATTGTAAAGTTCATGACCATATGATGCATGTAAGTATGAGTGGGAATTTCCCCTGGTGAAGGATATGAGAGATGAAGACTCAGAATCATCTTGGTGGTGCTTCATGTATATTTATTATGGATCCGGGTCAGAGCTGCACCACATGAGGTGTATAAGTCTGACAAAGTTAGGGACAGAATCTTCAGCTTGTTAAACTCTTTGCTCTGCATATCTGAAATACTCAAAGAGCTGTCTTTCCCCCCAAAGATAGACATACATGACAGGAAGTCATACAAAGATAGACATACACGACAGGAAGTCATACAAAGACAGACATACGTGACAGGAAGTCATACAGAGATAGACATACATGACAGGAAGTCATACAAAGATAGACATACAGGACAGGAAGTCATACAGAGATAGACATACATGACAGGAAGTCATACAAAGATAGACATACAGGACAGGAAGTCATACAAAGACAGACATACGTGACAGGAAGTCATACAGAGATAGACATACATGACAGGAAGTCATACAAAGATAGACATACAGGACAGGAAGTCTTACCTAAGTTGGTAAACTATTCTTGGAGATTTGCCATACAGAGAAACCTACAAGAGCAACATAAGACCTGCTTCCATCCTTAACACAGACCATACAGAGTATGAAAATCATATCATCAGTGCATTAGTGCACTGAAAACGGCAACTCAAAAATTGGTAAATAATGGCCATAAAGGGGTACACACATACTCTGGCTGTGACATTCAATGCTTGGTGTTGAGTGTCCAAAAATGTGCTAAGAAAATATTCCCCACACCACTGGATTGTTGACACAAGGGATGTTGCATCAATGAATTGCTGGAGCTGACACCAAATTCCAACCGTCTGCATGACTCAGCAGACACTGAGCTTGTTTAGAACAGGATACTTTCTTCTGTCCAGTTTTCATGAGCCTGTGTCCACAGTATCCTCGGATGTCTGTTCATGGCTGACAGAAGGGGAACCAAGCGTGGCCTTCTGCTGTTGTAGCCAATCAACCTTAAGATTCAGCATGTTGTGGTTTTCTCTGACACTTTTCTGCACACCACAGTTGGAAGGAGTAGTTATCTGAGTTACCATAGCCTTACTGTCAGTTAGAACTCATCAACAAGTCACTTCTGACTACATGTGTGAAAATATCAAGAGATTTAACCAGTCCCTTTGGCACCAACGTCAGGCCAGAGTTAAAGTCCTTTCCGATGTTTGTTATGATATGATTGTTATCTGAAGCTCCTGATGAGTGTCGCCATGATTTTATGCATTGCATATGATTGGCTGATAACAATAAACAGGGGTACAGATGTGCTTGGTTAGTGTTGGAGTTTTGGTTCAATTCTTGTGCCTTTAAGTTTGAAACTATTAACCTATACACCTTTTTTCATACTTAACCTGTTTCGATGTTCATATGTAGAATGCATGAAAGTGCACAGCCTGTATTATTGAAAAACTAATAAACTGATCTCTAAGATTTTTAATAGAGATTATCCAAGAAAAGACCCAAGTATTACCCAAGAAATAAATGATTGTGAAGTGAAAATACAATTTTCTTGCCTGTGTTGCCTCACTGAATTACATCTTTCCATTGTCAATTTTCATTTCTTTGATCATGAACTTCATGTTAAGTCGTCACTCAAAATAAAATACCTTAGCTAACATTAAAGAGTCATGAGTCATGTCTTTGAGGGGGAGAGCTTCAACACAGATGAACAAGATTAAAGAGCGTCATGGTGAAAGTTAAAAAGGTTTCCTTGGCGCCGACCTCATGGTTATTCGAACAAGTGGATATCCTTCACTGTCACACTCTATCAAAACTGCTCCTGATCAGTTTTCCACATGTAATTCTTTGATAGGAGAGATGTGACACGAGAAAGTTGGTTTTCATAATCCAGTGCAGGTCAAACACACGAGTGAATGATGATGAATCACGATGTGTTGAGGATGACACGACCTACTTCAAAGCCACCAGTGGAAATCACATTAACTTTCTGACAGCATTTTTACACACCACAGGGAGGTGCTTCGAGCAGGCATGGGTGCGCAAGAATTAGCACACACACACACACACACACACAGGAAGCAAACAGCAAACTAGCAAACAGACACACCAGCATACAAACACCCATCAATCTCTTTCCTTTCAGCTCCGTATCCTCTCTCTCCGCCTTTCCTCCTTCTCTCTTGCTTTCACATACAAACACACAGCCACTCAGGTGAGGTAATTGAATGTGACAGCAAATCCTGAGAGGGTTGTTGGCGGGTTATCAGGTTAACCTGTGAAATATAACCCACCTGACACCAGCAGGTTGGCTCTGACACCTACAGCAGAAACGGCTGATTCACTCTAGCAAAGACTGGAGGCTAAATACAGGAGCTTCCTCTTCTTCTACAGTGATTTTCACTTAGTGTGTGAAGTGCAGGATAACCACAGAGTAACCAAATGAATGTCATCACACTTTAGAGCCGGTGGATAACTTTATCTCTCTGAGAAGTCCTGAAATACAGTCCACCATATTTCATTGTGCAGAAAGTCAGGCAGTAAAATGTCTTCATGTCTTTCAAAAGGAAATCAAAACTTTGAAATATCACAACAGAATTAAGTCATAAACAAAAACTGGAACAGGAAAGCACTCAGAGAGCACAAACCTCCGCCAAGGCACATACATGTTACAGTTTTTGATCCACTGTGTCCGCATTTAAATCTGATCACCACCAAACCATCCTAGATTGTAGAAATTATTATTGTGCATGTGCGGGTAGATTTTCAACTGGATCTATTAAGGTGTCATAAAGTTACACATTTTTTGGGAACATTTGCCCATTATAAGAAGTTGGGGATTTTTCTAAATTTCATACTATTGTAAATTATTAAAAAAAAATTTCCTGGTCAGACAAGTGGATTCTTTATGAGTCTTGTACCTTGGGTTTGACCATATCCACATTTGCCAACACTCTCTTATGTAATTCTTCGTAACTTACTGTTATCACAGACATAAACTAGCTGCTGGCCCTTTATCACAGTCCTCCTTTTATATTTAGCCATGACATTTCCTTAATGATGGTCCAGGGGTTTGAGAAATGTTAACTGCTGATGGTAGAGGCTGAACACTGTTGCCCTATTGTGGTAGAATCCGTGGTGGACAGTAATGGAGAACATTTACTTGGGTACTGTACTTAAGTACATTTTTTGAGTATCTGTACTTTACTTGAGTATTTGTTTTTTGGAAACTTTTACTTTCACTCCGCTACATTTCAAAGGCAAATATTGTACTTTGGACTCCACTACATTCCCAGGAAGTGTGTCGTTACTTAGTTTATATACAGTCTATGCTGGTGATGCGTTTCAGACAGTTTGTCCAGGTAGAGTTACCGTCATGCATGCGCCAATCGGCAGGAAGTGACCGGCAGTGGAACCAAACATTAAAGAGGGAGGTTTTTTTTTTTTAAACTGCTATATAGCATGTTAGCCTCTCGATGGGAAATTTGAAAACAAAAAAGCAAGACCGAACAGTCAACCAACAAAGTGTCATGCACACTCAGCAGGAAGGAGTTTTCTTTTCATCGAAGCCCTTTCAGCTTAAAATACCACATTAACAGGAAGCAGGCGTTAGTCGGGGATTGACTCGGGCAATGTACTGATATTAGAAAATGTCCTTTTACTTTGTACTTTTGAATATTTAAGTATTTTTAAATGCATGTACTTTTGAATACTTAAGTATTTTTAAAGGTAAGTACTTTAGTACTTTAACTTGAGTAACATTTTGACCAATAACTTTAATTTGTAGTTGAGTAAGATTTGACCATGAGTATCAGTACTTTGACTCAAGTACTGAACTTGAGTACTTTGTCCACCACTGAGTGGAATAGCAACACTGTCTTGTTAAACCATCCACCCATTATTACAGGTTTTTGGGATTTGTTTCACACATTGTTTTGTAAGGATACATGTCAAGGCTAAAAGTAAACACGAGTGTCAATAGGCATCTCTTACTTGTGAAAGAAACCTCCAGCTTAAGTTTCTATTAACCTTTGTGGGTCAAAATTGGGAAACTCTACAGAGATTTTCTCCACCCCCACAAGCAAATCCATAGATTGTGTTAGGTCTGTGAATCAGATTTCACTGTAAAATGACTCTGCTTTAAATACTGGTGGGACGAGACCTTGAGAGATATTAAACGATAAACTTGAAGCTTTTTATTCTAATGAAAAATAAAACCGTTTTTTTCCCATAAATATGCTGCTCCAGTGCAATATATGTGAAATATGATGTTTTTTATGATGGCCAGTGCACTTCAATAGTAAGCACCTTAAGAGAGAAGAAGATAAACTTCAACACAACTGTGAAATACCAAGGAAATCTACAGGATTTTATGCTACTGCTGATATTGTACAATCCCCGTTGAACAGCTTAAAATCCTTATATCTATAGTACATCTCCTCCTTTGATCAGAGGCTGTAGGTACAAAGGGATGAGGGGTTTTAAACCTGGATTTACACTTTCAAAAACATACAGAAATGCTTTCTGAAAGAGATTCTGAATACATTTACAGTTATACTTCTCTTCTCTGGCAGCAAAACACTGGAACCATTTAAATGGGTTTGCAGTTGTCTTCAATTAATGCAGTGTGATGAGGTCTCCACTTCAAGGCATCTGTGGAGAAACCCGCCACCACATTTATTGACAGCAGAGGATGAAAAACACACCCATAACCAATCAGTCTCATTTCAACTGTTAAAATCTATCTGCAAGTCTACAGCAGCTCAACTGACACCAACAAAGCTCACGCATGATGAAATGCAGTGCAATCACTGGGGAGGCTATGTGTTGTTGCTGTCAGCCACTTCTTCCACACAATGAGGGAGTTTTAACTCTGAGGGCCACAAACATCAGTGGCTGGTCTTCAGTCGCTGTCGGCAGCTTTGATCTGCAGCATAAAGGTGACTTTGAGGTGATCTGCAGGCAACCATCGCTTGACAACTCAAAGATGACATGAAAATGTAATGACGGGGACAGAAGCAGCTCAGGAGGAGGAAGACACGGAGGCTTGAAAGAGATAAGTTTGCAGTTGATGATCGTAACACTGATAGATAATATATATATATAATGTGGCAGATGAAGAGGAAGAATAGGGTGTGAGAGCGTTTGCAATCGGCATCATCGGTTTGGTTATAACCCTGATCAAAGATGTTTGGAGTGTTGCTCAGCCAGCTGGTCGGTCCACCATAGTGAAAACTAAATTATCTCAACAAATAATGGATAAATTACCAAATAAATATTGCTCATAAGACTCATAGACTGTATATATAATGGACAAAGCTAATTCAACATCACCTGCTGGTTTGTGGACTCACATTTTGAATCCAGGAGTTTGGTATTTGAACGTCACCATGTTGTTTTTTTGGAGCCAGATGTGACCATATTTGGATATGAAGGGAGGAGTGAGGAGGCGGGTCTGACCCTTGAAGTCAATGACATTGCTGCATGTTTATGAGGTTGAAGGCTAATATCTACTTTTGATTTTCAGATGGACCAGGTCACTGAGAAGCGCTGACTTTAGCTAATAACATTAGCATGACTTGGGAAAAAATATCTTGACTCAGTATTTCATGATTGAAAATTATATATTTTTTTTATTATTATTGTAGTAAATTGGAGTTTTCTGTAGCCAGCATCTAGTGGCCATCAGTGGTATTGCAGCTTTTTGCTCTCCCACATTGGCTTCACTTGAGGCCTGGTCACTTCGTCCATGTCTACATACAGTCCATGCTAAGACATAAATGGTTCACAGGAAAGAAGCTAACTGATTGACTTGTTACCTGTCAGTATACCTGTTTTTACCTTAGCATCAGAGTGCACATCACAGCTACCTGGGATTGGCTCAGTGGTAGAGCAGCCGTCTACCAACTGAAGGGTCAGTGGTTCAATTCCTGCTCCTCCCAGTTGTTGGCAGTGTGTCCTTAGGCAAGACACTTTGCCTTGTATAAATGTTGAATGAATGGTTTGGTGGTGGTCGGAGGGGCAGTAGGTGCAGACTGGCAGCCACGCCTCTGTCAGTCTGCCCTGGGCAGCTGTGGCTATCATAGCTTACTACCACCGCTATGAATGAATAATGGTCTCTGTAAAGTGCTTTTAGTGTCTAGAAAAGCGCTGCATAAATCCAACCATTATTATTACAGTAGTTTTGGATGCGTAACACATTGAGTGCCACTACGGTTGCTTTTGGCCTTTTCAGGTGTGATTAAGTCAGAATCTTCCCCAAAGTGTGTGTATTTGTGAGTCCTCAAAAGTGCCTTCTGGCAGTAGCATTTAGCTCAAACCACCACTGTGCTAAAGTACAGCCTCACAACAACATTCACTGTGGCTGATTTCCTTTAAATTCTCTACTTAAACTTTCTCTCTGCCTCCAGTGCTTCACTCCAGAGGGCAATGTTTAACTTTTAACTTAAAACTTGAGGAAAAAAAAACAATAAATGGATTAAAAAAGGCTTTCTAATCTTTATGGGGTAAGTTAAATTCTAACTCAGAGATAAGCAATGGGGTCCCCTAAATTTAAAGGGATCTTGAGACAATTTCTCTGATCTGTCTGGGAACTGAGCACTTTCCCTTAATGATCAGCCTCACAATAGTTCTTTAGTTGTGCTGTTTAGCCTTCTGCACTTATTCAGGCTTCATCACCCTGCTGAGAAATCCTCACATAATTCTGTCTTATGCATCTAAGGTGAATAATGGCTGGTTATGACCCCTGCATTAAACTCAAGAGCTTTGATCCCATTGATCACGCCATACATATTGTCCTTAATCCATCTTCACAAATCAATATGAGCATTATGATGCTGTGAAATCATTCCTCCGGTGCTTCATACGTGCTCATATATGATAGTCATAGTTGTGATCTGCAAACCTCAAAGAAAAGATTGCGAACTTCGTACTGGAATGAAATCTCTGAAACTATTTCAGGCTCCCTCTGTGTACATAAAGGAATTGGGATGGCATTAGAGAGTGGATCACAGGTGTTTGAGAGATAGATATGGCTCTTTAACACATTTATGCACATCACACACTTGAACATACACACATATTAATCTGTAGCCAAGGGCAACAGCTGGATCTGTTCCCATTCCAGGAGCTAGCGGTGGCTTTGGAGAGTCATGTGCCGTTTGCATATGCATATGTAAACATGCACTCACAGTACAATGCTGGTAAATTCTATCTGCTATCTGTATCAACAGTGGCTTAGAGACATGTAGCTGCCGTGCATGGAGCTCTGTGTAAATATGCTCACATCCCCTCCCTCGGTCTATTTGAAATTGCAGGTCTATTGTTTGTTTTTTAATATTGCAATTTGCCACAACAGTGATATCTGTCAGACTTTTATCTGTTATTGCGTGGAGTGTGTGCATGGGTTTGTGTACATTTGTGGGCCTTTGGTGTGCATATTTGAGCTTTGTGACTGTGTTGCTTTGAAGCTCTCTGTCTGGAGTTGAGTGCCAGACTAAAAATATGACAAAATATGCTGCAAAATATATTATTTAAATTTAACACAGTACAACCAAGGTCGGGTGTTCCTCTCCACTGTTTAACAGGCGAATATTTCTCTATGAACACCAGCATTTTTAGTTATAGAAGTGTCTTGTATCGTAAATTAATAGCAAATTGCTCAGAAATTGTTTAAGTATTCAGCGTGTTATGATGATTTGGATATCAGTGTGTCAGCTGATGAGTCAGTGTTGGGTGGTGTGTGCAAAGTGTTGTATGGTGTGGAACTAAACTTACCAGGCCCAAGGCCCAACCAAATCACACAGTGCTGCCAGGGTGGAAGATGACGGACGGGACGAGCCAGCAGGCCCCAAATACTCATGGGTGACTGGCCAGGTACTCCTCAACTGCACCAACAAGCTCCGCCCACCAGGTACCTGCAAGGAGGGGCACTGATAGGAGAAAAGCGGACAGCAGTGGCTCAGTGGTAGAGCAGCTGTCTACCAACTGAAGGGTTGCTGGTTCAAATCCTGCTCCCCCCAGTTGCTGTCGGTGTGTCCTTGGGCAAGACACTTTACCCACCTTTGCCTCATATGAATGTTGAATGAATGGTTTGGTGGTGGTCGGAGGGGCCGAAGTCGAATGTGGCCTTCCTTGGCCCCAGGTGCTGAAACTGGTGCTTAGCAAGTACCAACTCTTTGCTGAGCCAGAGCTAACCACCGACTACATCAGGGGTTGGGGGCGGGGTTATCGGGACATACGAGCAACGGTGTAAACACCGAACCACCATTTTTAAAACAACAGCTTGTTAGTAGTGAAGTAGAGTAGTGACGTCAACTAATTATGAACTCTAAATTGAAGCAGCAATGGTCTGAGGAGGAGACCCAGTGTTTCCTGGCTCTGTGATCTTCTACTGAAGTCCAGGGAAAGTTAGAGGGAGCCTCTGGGACCAAGGCGGGCTTTGAGAGGATTCAGTGGGAGGTGGATTGGTAATTCGATACGATCAGAGCCTCAACCACCTCCTTAATAGACTGTAAAAACTCAATAAAGACTACAGGGGCCGTAAACAATAGCTGGGATGCAGCGGCAGTGGTCGTCAGAAAAAGATTAAAACAGCCACATATGCAGTGACGCACTGACATTTTACGGTGACGCAATGATGCGAAAATGTCAAATGTCGTTCCTCCTAAGAACCAGTTTGCACAAACTAAGCACCAGCTCTAGCACCAGCACCGAACTAGAACCTGGTTGTTCTTGGTGGAAAAGAGGTAGAAGTGGACCAACACACTGTGTAGCACATGTCCTCCATCATAAAATACAACAGTGCTTTCAGCACATATTATTTTACTATATAAAATGTTATAATTATGACAATTGTCCCAGAATGAAGGTCCAGATCCTCTTGTCCCCTCCACAATTTCAGCCTATGAGTACAACCTATTACCCCCTGGTTCCTTCCCTGTGTGCATTTTCACACGTGTACAACTTGTTCAGCTGTTAACCATGAATAGAGACGCATTAGCCTCGTGCACTGGAGCCATATGATATTGATCAAAGCACACCATGTATCTCAGCGCTTGATTCTCCAGAAAAATAAGAAGCCTCATAATATAAGTTTCATCTGATTATTGCAGAGTTAGGTTTATGCCCCGTGGGATTCTCACATGGGAGCATCTCATTTCACATAGCTGTATGTAATGGACTCATATAGACACAGCAGTAGGCCTGGATGCCAATCTCTCTGTTATAGCTTTGATGTGTGTACGAGGCAGCACTCCCGCAGGATGCTCTGCGCTCACTCCGCTGTGGATTGGCATTACTGGCATTATTACACACAGAATTATTATTTAGATTTCCTCAGAGGCTAAGGGAAAATGAGAATATGCATGTGTATATATACAGGAGGTGGACAGGCTTTGTGTTTGTTTGTGCTTGTATTAAAGTATGTTTGAGCATAAAGCAGGCACAGTTTGCATGTGTTTGAATTCATTCAGAGACATATGGCAAGATGTGTGCACTGTTAGAAGTACAGGCATCCTCTGTAGGCTGCAGTATCACGAGACACGCCCACATACACATAATGCAAATGACTGCAGGGAACGTACACTCGGAGTATCTCTCCGTCCTCTGGGATCAGTGTATATAGCATCAGGATGTACTGTAAAATACACAGTGTGTTGTAGAAATATTCCAAAGACTATTCTTGTGAGACTCATGAAAGGTAACTTCACCATCAGTGGGTTTGTTGATAAGCCAAGAAAGCCTTCAGAGAGAGGTCAGCCAGTAATCACACAGTAACTCATGTACTCAGCCAAGATGAAAATGTAATACTTTCATGTTGACACTTAACTACATCTGCAGCACATTGACTTCATTCAGTCCTGTGTACATATGGACTTGGTGTTGTGTTTAGTTTATGTTTCTTGGTTCTTGTTTGTCATGTCTACTTTTATTTTGGAGTATTGTCTCATTTTGTTTCAGTTACCTCACTTCCTGCCCTAATGTGTTCCCGGTCCACCCGGGTCTAATCAGTCCTCATCCGTCCTGCATATATTCCCCTTTTCTGTCTTGTCTCATCACCAGTTTGTTGATGGTCATAGCTCACGTCACAGCCTTCTTTCATAGCCACAGTCATCATCGCCTTGTTGTATTTGTACCTTTAGTTTTTCCCTGATGTTTTTGGATACCTCTTCCTGGTTTGTTTTGCTTCTTCATGTACCGCCCTCTGCCTGGAATAAACTCGTTTTGCTGATTTGAATGCATTTGAGTCCCTGTCATCCTGTTCATGACACTTGGGAAGTCAAGCAACTGTTTTCCAAAATCCAAATTCATGTTCAGCATTGTAAAGGGCAGATTCACTGTTGGTGGGGGGGACAATAAACAGACAAAAATTCTCTCGAGCGTTTCTTGAAGGGGAAATCAATAGTGCTGCCCACATCACCCCCTAGTCACCACATTTTCAGCATTAGAAATCTGCAACCTGAAGTGGTGGTGGTAGTGGGTTGAATACTGACTCGCACAGTCCCGATTTGTGGAGGACAAATAATTACCATATTTTCCGGACTATTGAGCGCACCTGTCTATAAGCCGCTATTGAATTTATTCAAACAGTTTCATGTGGTCCACTCTGACCGGGTCTGATGTGACGACGCTAAATGTATCGGCGGCACGGAGCTTGCTAGCTTGTAAAAAGCTAACGAGCTTCATGCCGCTGATACATGAGCCACACCGGTGTTTAAGTTCAAAGCGTTGGGAAAAGTCGGGGCTTATAGTCCAGAAAATACGGTAAGACTTCATTTAATTCAAAGATTCTCTCACAGAAAATGATGGCATGCCCCCTGCAGGTAAGGGGAGAGAACTTACCCCAAGTGGAGGAGTTCAAGTATCTCAGGGTCTTATTAATGAGTCGGTGGAGAGGGGATTGTTAGATCAACAGCAGCAGCAGTAATGTGGTTGTTGTACTGGTCCATAGTGGTAAAGGGGGAGCAGAGCCGTGAGGCAATCTACATCCCTACCCTCACCAATGGTCATGAACTTTATGTCATGACCAGAAGAATCAGATCACAGATACAGGCCTATCATTTGTTCGCCAGATGGCGGGTCTCACTCTGTGTGATCGGGTGAGGAGTTCAGCCGTTCAGCAGGAGCCTGGAGTAGAGCCACTGCTCCTCCACATTGAGAGGAGCCAGTTGAAGTGGTTCAGGCATCTGAGCAGGATGCCTTCTGGTCACCTCCTGCTGGGGGTATATGAGTCACAGCCAACCGGATGGAGACCCAGAAGTCAAGACCTGCTGGAGGGATTATATCTCCCAGCTGGCCTGGAAGCAGTTGGGGTTCCCGGGAGGAGCTGGAAGAAGTTGCGGGATGTCTGGGTGTCACTGCCACTGCTGTCCTGATGGTCTAAGTGGTACATTAGAAGGATCGGTTGGGTGGATGGATAGTTGATGGATGGATCTAACAATGGATGGATGGATGGAGAAGTCTTCATTTCTTTCCAAAATATAAACAAAATTACATTATAACAACCATTTTACACATATATCTATCCAGCAACAAAAAAGTTTTTGGTTGGAAAACCAGCATTTTTAATTACATTTAAATAAATCTTGTGTCATAAAAACCCATCTGACATTTGCAACAAAGCCACTGTTTGAAAATCCGTCAATAATTCAGTGAGTTATGATGGTTTTAATTCAGCACTAACGTCCTGCCTCCATGAGCAGACATGCATCAGGAGACATGGTGATGGTAACGAACAAAAAGCAGTCTGTCTGTGGACATGTGTTACTCTCCTGAGTGGGAGAAGCTGCCACACACACTTCCAGTTCACTCCACAGACACTCATACCAAGGGCCAATGTGGAGATGGCAGGAAGTGGACCAAACCACTATAGCAGTCTAATAGAGGGCAATTTTTCTGAAGATAAAATCATTTTTTGCACCTATAATTTCCACATGTGCTTCCAGAATGTGCTATTGTATCATAGAAAATTATATAATTATGTTTTAGATATTATATCAAGAGGGATAACAATTTGTTTTCCCTGAAATGGGGCATCTGGATCCCACCGCCCCCCCTGCGATTTCCAGGCCTGAGCGTTGTTGTTATTTCTCTTTTAGACTCTCTAATACTTGAAACTAGCTGATGTTTGGAAGCAGTGTAACATCTAACTGCTGTTCAGCTCCTGAAAATTACTTTCTCAGTCACAGGGTGGGGATGTAACCGCTGGATGAAACACATTCACATATAGCATGTCTTGTATGAAGCACCACATTTACGAACTGCCTCACAGTCAGCAGTAGCATTCAGGGTGGAGGGCGGCTGTACAAACCACAAAGCTGTCGCACCACAGATACTCAGGTTTGTATCTAGATTCCAGTCTGTGATTAGGTTCAGCGTCACCTCAACCAAGCACTGTCAGCTCCTGGATCCTTGGTGCTTTATCATAACATCGGGAATCCTACTGTTAACGGAAAGACTCAAAAACGATGTGGAGTGGTTTAGGCGACGGAGCCAAAGAGCAGCAGTTCACATATAGACGAGGGTTATCTAGTTTGTAGAAACAGACCAAGTGCTTGTCCTGCCTTGCTCAGTGATGAGATCTGTCACAGTGATGTATTGCTCTATAAAGAGCCGACTTGTGATGCTGGAAAGGTTTTAACTTTTGCCATGATGCTGAGGATAAGGTTCTGAATAGGAACAGAGCAGTGAAATGATTAAAGACCAGAAGATTTCATCTACATTTCAGTCATTGTGTACACAGCACGGATTCATTTAAATTGTAATTTTCATTGTTCAGTAGCACAGAGGTACTTACACATTACAGTAGCTCTGTATTTGTGCCTTTATATTGCACATCAGGTGGTTGTTGTGTTGAGTACATTAAATAACATAAAATAACATTGGCATTGATCTGATGTTGGCTCTCTGGTGAAAAGACGAGGTCCAGTGACATCATTAATTTTTCTTTTCACCTTGGCGTTGTCCATTTTTACCTAGACATGTTTTTTCACATTTAGCTTCAGATATCATTTGATTTTGATTTGATTTGTCTCAAACAAGTACAACCATAAAAACAAACAGTATATGTAATAGAGAAGAAGAAAAAAAATAACACACAGTGATGAAGTGCAAGTTCAAGAAGTTCAGCCACCTCTTACATTGTCGTATAATTGGGATGATCCATTAATCCATGCAATCTTATTAACTGTCCAGTTCTTTACAGGTGATCAAGAGTGTTTGAACTGACTCTTAAATTGTTTTAATGCCCCTTTTTATCATGGGGGGAAACTCATTGTCGAAGAGGGGGAGATGTTGAATTGTTTTTACAAAAAGTAGCCTAAATAGACCAGAATTTAATGCAGTCACAAGACATACTCCCTTTGGGATCTGGGGCCTGTTTCAAGAGCTAATCCAGGGTCCCCCTACCCCCCAGCATTTCTTGGTATTTGTGTTCTCGTCTCAAACTTGCAGCAGCTATCCATACCCAGTCCACATACTTTGGACCACCATAAGGTGGCTCAGGTGGTGGAGCAGGTCGCCTATGAATGGTAAGGTTCACATGTCGAAGTGCCCTTGGGCAAGACACTGAACCCTAAGTTGCTCCCGATGGTGGCTAATGCCTTGCATGGCAACTCGGTAGCCACTGGTGTGTGTGAATGGGTGAATTAGTTGGAAGGTTAGGGTACATGCAGGTAATCTACATGCAAAAAAAATTACTAATGTGTGTGTTTTTTGTTTTTTGTTTTTAAAGAAAATCTGAAAAATATAGTTCATTAGTAACCTGAGTACCTAAAACAAAAAGAGTTAATTATACCAAAAAATAGTCTGCAAAAAATGTGCCTGGCAGATAAATAAAAGTGTAGAGGCTGCAAAATGTATTCACAGAGAACAAACATACAAATAGCTCCAGACATTTTAGATGTACAGTATCAGCAAATTAATTTAGCGTGAACCGAGGCTCCAAACCCCTAATTAACCTGTGGTTAATTACAGCGCAGGCTAAATTATTTCTTTTGACCTGTTCGGTTTACAAACAATGAAAAAAAGCTACCAAATCATAAATCTTCCAAATACTGAAATTACTATAAAAACAACTTTAATTTCTACATGATTCCAGCTCCTTTCAGTGGCATTTTAAAACCATTACTACAGTAAAATGGTGAGATGTGTCACACGGTGAAGATGAAGATACTCGTCTATGAGAGAAACCTCCTCAGTGTTCTCGTGTTTTTCATCAAATGCTTCAGGATCAGACGACTATGACTCGGTCTAAGACATAAAGCATCTTGTCTCCACTGAAACTGATTACCTCACATGACCTTGACATTATACATCTCGACAAATGAGTGATTTTCTCGCATTGGGCTCATTGAGCAGAGCGACGGTGAAACATTATGAATTGCATTATACATAATTCAATTTGCATCAGAAGCTTGTGTGAGCAGAGTTGATTGCAGGCAAGTGAATTTACTGCAGCCCTGTGCCATCGGTGATTATGTCACCGTGGACAGAAACCTCCGACATCATCTCCCAACAAGATATCGACACCCTCTGGATCCAACTTCTTATTCTGGTTGGGTGTTCCCCCCAGAGCTGTAGTCTGAAAAGGCCAGGAGTTATTTCCATATTTATTGTGCTGCTTCAGTCTCCGATGAATAAATCAAAGGCCTCGCTAATAGCCTTCTACAGATTCCTTAATAAATCTCTGCTTTAATGCGCATCATTAAGTACTCACTTGTGTGTGAGGTGCCTGAAAATGCCACAAGTACTTTGTTTTCATTTACTAACTCTGTTGGTGCGGTAAGTCCCTCTTTCTTCTGCTCCGATTTCTCACCATGTCTTAACTTTACAGTGGCAGTGTTGGGGTCTTAATAGTGCTACTCTGCCTGATTAAAACCAGTGTACTAAGCCAATTAGGTTGTCCACAGGTGGGCAATTAGGGGAGTGAATGTGCAGCACAGAGCTGAAGTGGGTCAGATGGGGGGTACAGGTCGGGGAGACTTTCTCCTTTGATTGTGAGACACTGCTCCGACATTAGCTGCAACTTCTCTGCAACAGTCGTTACTGTTTCCACTAATAATGCTAGTTTGTTTTCTCTTGTGGAAAAAAGACAGCAAATTAAGGGGCATCAAACCTACAGTAAGTACAGCCAGACAGTAAACCTCTCTAATGTGCTCAGATTATATTTGTTTTCTTCGCCCACCTCCTACATCAGCCCATCCTTGAAAATCTAGTAGTGAATTGAAATCAGATTTCAGATGAAAAAAATGTACGTGCATGTGGAGCTTACCTGTACTGTGAGGTGATGATCAGGGAAGACAAAACTGATGGACAGATATTGATGAATTTAAATTTGTTTTTGAGAGATAGAGTTTTACCCTAAATGTCTGGTCCAAAAACAAACCAGATCCCAGAAAAAAAAAAAGTGGTATGTACAAAGTGATGACAGTGAAAGGTTTCAGCTCTTTGGGAAAAAAAATCAAGGGAGATGGTTAAAAAAAAGAAGAGTTTTGCGAGATCTCGCAAAACTATCATCGGGTCATCCATGCTAGGTTCAAGGTGCTGATGTCATTTAATGCTGGCGAAAGGAATAATAATAATCATCTGTAAAATGTCCTCATTTGCGACCTCTCTCAAATGCAGGAAACACTCCAAATCGTCGTCCATTACTCTCTTTATTAACTCCGTGAACGGTGAGGAAAAATCTACGATACTTTTTGTAATGACTGGCTCGCAGAAGCCGCTCGCCTAATTTGCTTAAATAAATAAATACAAGCATGTGGACCATGTGATGGACCAGTATATCAGTGCACACTGGTGAAATTGTTACTATCAAACTGGTGTCTACTGCCAAGTGCTGTTTTAATATGTATTTTTTGCCCAGGTCAAAATAAAACTCAATGAACTTCTCCCACTCCATTGGCTTGTCTACATTAAGAGCAGTACACACCGGTTCGATCGTAACAATTTTGCAGAGCATGGATGACCCGATGATAGTTTTGCAGATCTCGTAATACTTTTTTCACCCATCTTTTTTTTTTTTTTCCCATGTCCTTTTAGGGGCTCCGTACCATTCATCTTAATGGATTTAGTTGAAAATCTACACACACATACACAATGATACAATGTGAGACAACTTGGTGGAGATCAGATTGAGGTTTGTGCTCTCTCAGTGCTTCCCAGTCAACTATTATGTCCTCACAGTGTTCGAGCAAAGGTCTGTCTCCTTATATTCACTTCAATTATGTTTGTATATCACAGCATGAAGATACTGAGGTGAACATCAGACATGGACTATACCTTGGCGGGGTTTGTGCTCTCTAAGTACTCTCTAAGTACTTTCTATTAACATTAGCAAAACTCTCTCAAAAAAAGCAAAATGCAGTATGTTTAATATTCATCATCCCAAGGATTATGAATCCTGATGACTTGATGATGATGTAATTTTTATCTTCCACCACCACCATGTGTTTGGCATTTAGATTAAATATTGAATTGTTTTACTTTTTCATGAAATAATGACTAAAACACCCTGACTTTACATGTGGTACCATCACCTTGCCAAAAATGTTCACTTGACCTGCTACAATCATAACACTCCTTTCATCCTTTGCCTTTAGTAGTGATTGATGTTTCCCAAGATGTATTCTTGCTCTTGTGAACTTGTGAAATGTAGCAGCCCATTTACTATTTCAATTCAAAATACACATCTGTTCAAGTACAGTCCAAATGCCCAGGTGTGTTGTTGATCTGCTAGTTTTATCGAGGACACATTGGGAGGTGACTTGTGGGGACATGGGACAACAAAATATCCAAAACTGCATTTCACAAGTGGTAATGGCAGCGGAGAAAACTACCATGAAATCATTTTCTTAGACATACTGCATTAGTGTGTCACAAGTCTTTAGAGCTAAGCTTAGCTGTGCTCTGGAGTACACTGCTCTTCAACCTTCAACCTTCAGAATGGCTGTACTGCAAACTTCAGGTACTTGGTATTAAGAGATGCTTTGCTGTTATTGTGAAGTTGTCAGCGCTAAAAAGTGCCACTATCTTAGCTGTTGACTCTGGGTTTGAAAATGTTGCATTTTTATTAAAGAAGAGTCGGTGCTTTCTCCAAGATAAGGCTTTACCATTAGCTTGCGCAGCTCAGGTCAGCAGTAAACTTGCTAGCACATCAGCCGGCCAGCAGTGGTGCTGGGTCTGCCGCTCAGCACTACATGGCAGGTGTGCCAGCTGCAGCTTAAAGGACTCGTCCAACCAAGTTCACTGCACCAATAAGAGGAGACACTTAGCCTACTCATCATGCACTTTAATAATCAGTTAGATGTGGCCCACATCCTCCACCCTCTGATGCTGATCACAACATCCAACCACATTTATTCGCGGAGTCAGAGCGGGAATCATCAGGGGAGTTTTGTTTGTTGAACGATTACGAGCTCCACCACACATCAGTGCTGTGTTACTGCTGATGTGATGTCTTCATCCTCCATCTTCCTCCAATGTCATTTTGCTTCTGGGTTCTCTGTACATGTACATGCATATATTCACCGACTGCCGTGCTTTGTTGTGTTATCCTTTCTCCAGGGGAAAAAGTTCAGGAACAAATGGCTGAATGCTTGGTCCTTTGGCTAACTGAGGAAGACAGCAGTATTGTAATACACCAGAAATGGGTTTCTGGGCTGTGCATTGTTCGCTGGGGAGAGAATAGCTCAGTGAATGGTGTTTGAGTTCGAATTCGTAGAGCCACCACTCCAGCTCTGTTTCTCCTCATGCTATTCTGTTTGTGCCTCTACCCTCTTTCCTCCTTGTCGGTCTCCACCCTTTCCTGCCAAAATCTTTATCATTTTCAAACACACAGACCAACACACGCCCCGTGTGCCTTTATCATCCTGGGTGTAGGAGGCTCATAATGGAGCATCTGCATGAATAGGACATTTTCAGGATAATCAGGGGAGAGGAGAGCTACATAAATGTAAATGGGAGCTCGGCTCGGTGAGGCCAAATTAATCATCCTAATATCTGTGGCTTTAATTGTAATGCTGAGCTCTTGGTGGAGATACCCAGCTCGTGGCATGGCCGGGAGAGGGGGTAAAAAAAAAAAAAAAACACCGCAGACACTCGAATGAGCCTCTTCCTCCAATACTGGCACCGAGAGAGAAAGTTTGAATGAAGTAACAGATCCTCAACTTCCCTTTTAAATAATTCAAGAACTGGACAAAAAAAAAAAAAAAGTTTTTTGGAGACAGAAACTCCTGGCAAGATTTTCTCTCCAAAATCTCCTGCAGGGAGCCGCTGTGCATGCCCAGGTATGCTCAAAGACGATTCTCCAGAGAGAGTGAAGAGGAAGAGGAAGGACTGGGTTGGAGAAGGGAGGTATTACTACAACCATGAGCGAGCATCTGCGGCTGTGTGATCTAGTCAAAGAATTCACTCTTCAGAGGATGTTAATGTAAACTCAAACTCACTTCCACCCGGTTCAGCGTATTCAGTTCATCTCGTATCGTCACTTTTCTGGCTGCGAGTACCCACTCTGTGCATCTCGGGAGTATTTCTTCTGATGTGTTCAACATGATTTAATTAAGCAGAATCCTATTCCCATCCAGCTTAAAAAGTGATTATTTTCTCTGCCAATAAAGTTGGAAGAAAGTAAATTTTTAAACTTGTGTTTGTCGAAAATTTGGCTGAAGTTGTGCATCAGTAGTGATTGTAACGACACACTAAATCCCATTGGTGTTATGCTTTCACCAGATTGTGAGCTATAGTCGACTCGCTTGGAAGAGCAAACCTCACTGTGTTCATTTACCTCTGAAAAAAGACAAATTGCACATAGTGTTTATATTAAGTCCTCCCCCATCAGAGTTCATTTGAACAGCTGCCTCAGAGCCGTATCCACTCTGTGAGTGGACAAACAGCCCACGCCACTGCAAATAACTGTCACCGCGATGACACTAGAAAATTGGCTGAGCGGACCTGACAAAGCCAGTCCACGAGGGTTGCTATGCACACTGTGGTAATTCAAGGCTCAGTAGGCATTTGAATGGTTCAGTGGTGTCCTATATGACAAAGGTGAGCAGAACTGCCTTCAACTACAATGGATGAGTAGCACATGCACATTGTAAGCATTGCAAGGTCTTTCTACACCCGATCGAACCACTTTACGCAACTTAGCTGTTTTTTCATCGACTGTTTATAGAAAGCATGAAGCTAGCGTGACACTGAGTTGGTTGTTTGGAGCCAGAAGTGACCATATTTGGGTATCAAGGGAGGAGTGAGGAGGTGGGGCTGACCTTTGAACCTGAGGACACTGCCCGATATCGATCAAACTAAACACACCCCTAATATCATTCGTACCGTAAATAATCATTCGTACCTTCAGCTATTAGACTTGACAACACACACATCTGAACTGAACTGAACTTGTTTGCTGGTGCACTTTTGTTCTTCTTCTTCTTATTATTATTATTATTTTATTATTATTATTTTTGCTAATTCATTTATGTATGTGTGATTTAACATCTGTATTAATGTATTTCCTGCCGGACATCTGAATTTCTCATTATGGGGATTAATAAAGTTTTATCTATCTATCTATCTATGAAGCCTGGGTATTTGAAGTACCCAAATGATTGATGATTCATGACTGATGATTACCATTTTTTAATTGAAGCTAATTGGAGCTGGAGTTTTTTGTTTCCAGCATCTAGTGGCCATTGGGAGTATTGCACGCTCTCAGACTTCTGCATTGGCCTCATTTTTGAACCCCCGGGTTCTTCATCCATTTCTATATACAGTCTATGTCTGTTTGAGACTTACAACACCAGTGATGGCTGAGAGTGTATTTATTATTCACCACAGCTTACGATTTATTCCACTTCTCCCCAGTTAATAGATTCTCCCAAGGTGTTCTTAGATTTTCAAACTGGACTGGACTGGTCTGAAAATATCAAATTTTATGTGACCCAATTCCAGTTTTGAATAAATTTAGGGCACAAGCAGGGGTTGAAATTGTTATATTTTTTAAGTATTTTTGAAAACTTGCTCTTAAGGTGCAGAAACTGAGGTAAAATTTCAAAAACTGAAAGCTCGGGTCTCTCGCTGCCTGTTTTCCAGACAAACATTTCACAGTTATAACTGGCTTTGGGAACTATCCACCAAGTTTTGACATTTATAAGAGGCAACCTGGGAACAGCCATTTGTAGCATCTCTAAATGAGATGAGAACATCTTCAATCTAATCAAGAATACCCAGCAGAGGATCTCCTTGCTCTGTCCAGTCGGTCCATCACAGCTAATTTAATTCTGTCGAGCATCATGCATGACAGGCTCATATGTTTCTGCCTCACACCAGTCCAGGCTGCAGACAATCAACAGGGGGAGGATGAAGGAGACCTCACAATTACCTGTTGTGTCCCTCAGGAGGGTTGTTTTATTGTATCTGCAGTGGTATACTCAACCCTGTGCCCCACAAAATATGTTTATATCTCATTTGCTTTGCCAATTAAGGTGTAGACATTACAGCCGCCTGGATTATATTCACCGCCACCATTTTTTCTAATTTAGCTGATGTAATGTCTTTAAACTTTGACAGTCAACTCTTTGGTAACTTGTTGTTACACATCAAGCAGCGTTATCCTTTAGTTGGACTCATTTCTTGGTTGACTTGAAAAATATGTCTTGTATCCACTCGTCTTCTGGCTCTGGTTTGCTCTCCACCAAGGCCTGAAGGAGCTGGTGCCCAGTTCATATCAAGAAGAAAGGGTCATGATTTTGGCTATTGTGTTGTTTTTGTTTTGTTTTTCAAGACCGTGGTTTTTCTCTGGGACAGCAGATGCTTTGAGCAAAATTCAAAGTCAGCAATTTAAAATCTGCAAGCTAGCATTTGTTAATTAGCGCAAAAGAAAAAGTTGCAAGGATGTAATTAGTTTGTGACCAAATACAAGTGCTGGATTAACTGAACCTTTGACCCGGTGATGACCTGAAGAGGCTGCCACAGTACGATTCATCCTGAGGGGAACATGACGAATATGAATTTGTGATGGAGTCGTATACATCATGTCTTATGAAAGAAGTATGGACACATTTTCATTTTGTTTCCAGGATTTGTTGGTATTTTCAAAGTACCCATTGATTTTAGAGATTCACTAATGTTTTCTTATTTTCACTCTTCTCTCACAAGAGAGACCATTTTACAAGTGGTTGAGAGCACTCATCCCAAGATGAGAAAAAAACATTGCTTTCAAAGTCCACAAATTATAGTCAAATGCCAGAAAACACAAGTTTTAAAGCTGAGGGGGAAAAAAACACATGAAAATTTTCAAGTATTTGGATTAGTACCCTTTAAAAGGTTGAAATAATTTTCTGCCTATAACGTGTTGTTATCATTTCCGAATCTATTGTGTATGTATGATGTTAGTCATGTCATAAACTTGTTGAAAACCAAGTTTGGTGAACTGTTGGAGTCATGGAGTCAAGATGGTGTTTTGTAATCTACTGAAGTTACTAAATATGATAAACTTCCCCATACAAAGTTAAGGTGTTTATACAGTAAATCCCCAACATGAACTTGCATAATGTTCCTTCAGCAGCTGTGTTGTTTGTGAATTACCGTATTTTCCGCACTATAAGACGCACCACATTATCAGACGCATATAATAGAAACTACTGTAGTGGCTGGAGTTGTGTTATCATCCATCTAGAT
>OOFC01015215.1:0-20757 GCA_900323345.1 Pseudochromis fuscus
CACACACATTAATAACATTCCCTCTCTGTCCATTTCTTATCTTTCTGGGAGCTTTTTAGTGATTAAGAAAGCTAAACAAAGGGATTTAAATAAAGATGGCTACCCTATGTTGCTAAGTTCACTACCTAACTAGCTACACTAGCTAACTTCAGACATATCCTTGTTACAGTGTAAAGATGGCTCGCCTCTGTTGCTAAGTTCACTACCTAGCTACACTCGCTAACTTTAGACATATCTTAGTTACAGTGTAACTGTTCTAATACGTTGAGTTTTATTATTTATTTTAAATGAAACAACGGAACCATACAAACATGCCTTTAAGTTAAAAGACCTAATGTTAGTTACATGATGCAACTGTAAATGTATTAGTTTGCTATTGATATTATGAATATCAGCCTAAATTTAGCCACACTATAATCAATCAGTTCCCCTCAGACCAACTACTTTTATTAAGTTATTACTTAAATTCACACTCGGCACATTGTCACTTTTTTTTACATTGTCACTAACTGAGCTAACCAACAAAGGTCCTGTGAGCTTTTAAAAGGAAAAAAAATGTTAGCTAGTCAGTTTGAAAAGTTTAATTTATTGTACACATGTTCTAGTTCTCACCACCCGAGCGAGGTCTTATGAGAATAAACTAAACTTGAACCTAAACTAAACTGTCAAAATATCTGACCTGAAAACATTCACAAAAATGGCACATCCATTGTAGTTTCAAAGCGATACCCAATAACACTATGGTAGAATAACTGGATATTTCACTCTCATTTTACACTGTCTGGATTACATGAACATTTCTCCATGTATGAATATATTTCCAACACAAAGTAATATCATATTGTTTGGCCCACTTGTGATTTTGTTGTTGTGCGACAGCTTGAGATGCTTTATCTTTATGCTTGTTTTTGATTAAACTGCAACAGATGGTGCAACCTGATTTAGTAAATCACTAGTTTGAACTTCAGAAGGACTTTGCACGCAAACTCCGTGATAGATTCCCAAATTGCTGGTGCAACTTAATCCAGGGTTGATCGTCACACACGAGCCCCAATTGTTGTTCAACGGCCCCAACGGCACACTCACACAATGCACACATGCACGCACAGACGGTGATTTATCGGGTCAGATGATTAGGAGGGGGTGAAGTTGTTCGGGGCTTTACGGGGTGCCCCCTTTTTAAAGCTGCTGCTGCTGTCTTCAGAAGAATCAGGGTGCCTCTTCTTAAAAACAGAGGTTGAAGGTCAGGGGAGGGTTGGCATGACAACAGACACAGATTTGCTATTGTTACAATGATCGGGGTCATCTAGAAAGCTGTGTGTGCGTGTTTGCATCAGTGGTGGTGGTGGTGGAGGGGGCAGACTAATCGAGAGTGCGTGCATGCTTTTGTTAAATATATGCATATGTCTGTACCACTGTTTGAGATGCTGCACAATAGGAGTGGAAGGAGAAAGACATTTTTGAGATTCCACGGTCCAAAGTCTCAAGGACACTGTGTCAGCAAAGCAAAGCTAAACAGGATACACAGACCCACAAACACAGATAGAGCATGTAGAAGTGTATTCTTGGAGCAGCGGGAGGTTTTGTCTTGCATTTTGATGTGTGTTAACTCCAGGAAGTGATGTCTCTTGTTGCAGGAAATGATGCAATTTAGCAGGACGCTGGGCAGGATGTGAGTTGTATCAGGATTGCTTCTGCAAGACCACATGCATGGAGGTTTCTATTGATTCTCACCACAACCACAAAGGACTATATTTACGTAGAGGTTTTGACTCACAAGAAACTCTGTAAACCGGAGAGCACAAACCTCCACCAAGGTATAATCCTGATCTGATCCTCACCAAATTGTCTCACATTGTAGACATTATCATCCTGCATTTGTGTGGAGATGCACAACAAACTCCACCACCATGTGACACAGTAATGTATTTTTAAAATACATTATAAGAGATCTTTTGGTATTGATGTTTATTTTCCTCTCTGATCTTTTCCAAAATAGAATAATTTCTTTCTTACATAATAACCTATCTCATGAAATACTATAATATTGCAGAATACTTTCTCCATAATGATAAACCGAAGACTTCTTTGTGAATGGTTATGATCATAAAAATATATTTTTGACTATATAAATTGTAGTTGACAGAAAAGGTTTTAACTTTTGGGCTTAAATCTACAATTACTGAGTGAAAGTCTCAGCCTTTTATTTAGATGTTGTTTAAAGTGGTGACAGAAAGTGCGAGTTTGCAACTGTTTCCCATAATAAACATTTCAAAAATCCTGCAGTTCCAGTATCTTATGTATAATTAGTATAGTATAATTTACTATAATTTCACATGTGAAGCAAAAAAAAAAGTTTCCAAGCAAGACTTTACACATAACTTAATCATATTTGTGGTCATGTTTCACCAGCTGTCCTTCAAACAAGAATGTGTATGAAAGAAATGCCCGTTAGTGAACCACCGAGTGTAAACCACAGCCATGAATAACCTGTAATTAACTTCTGTGTGATCCAACGCAGCGGAGCGGAGCAGGACTGCAGATATAACACGTGCGATTCTTTATGTTAGACATGTTAGTAGTATTGCTGGCTATGAATACGAGCTGTGATATTTTCAGAGGAGGGTGTGTAGACAGCATTCCCAGACAGGCTTAGCTGGCTCTTATCACCAGCAAGTACCAAAAGTTGACTCTTTCTGTCCTTCCCCTCGGCCTCACTGCTGCTGTTTATGTGGCAGGGGCTTTAATCATCAGAACTTTAGTGTAAATTGCCTCACAGCTCAGTGTGAAATACTTTTTAATATACTCTGTGTATATTTTTACACCCCACCTCTGCCGGACTGGAACTCACCACTCAGCTGTTTTTAGAAATGTGTTTCTCCAACATAGGGACAGGTGCTGCTGTAATATTTTCAATGCTTTCACATCAATGGAAGTATTTGGCTTTGATAGCTTTGGGGCCACTGGGGCGCTACATGCCTAAAATAGCTGGAGCTGCAGAGGCCTCACATAGAGCCACTTAACCCTCTGCCCCTAAACTTGGGTTATGTGTTTATCTGTAAACACATGGACTATTTTTATATTGTTTAATTCACATGATTAATTTTAGGCTTCATGTTTTCATAGATTTTACAGACTGCAATACAAAGAGCAACAACATTACATTCAAGTTAGTGGCTAGCTGGTGAACACAGTGTTGCATTGCAGTCTGGCTGGTGGTGACCAAAACAAAGCTAAAAGGATACTAAATGGTTTACATTCATCTGGTGGACAGAAAATAGAAATACCACATTGCATCAAATAAAAAATAGTACACAATTAAATCTGGGTCTCTAGTAATTACCAGGGTTGTGGTCAATATGAAGAAATAATGGCCAGACCCCAAATACTGAAGAAAAAACAGGAGTGAATAAATTAAACATAGTTTATGTTTATTGACCGGATCCCCATTAGCACAGCTGAGCTGTCGCTATTCTTCCTGGGGTGGAATAAAGTGATTCATAAAATACAAAAAGATACATTACAACATACAAAATACATTTTAACACAATTGTACAAATATGTCCTTTACCTCCAACCAGAGTTCATTTAATTTCAGTGCATTTTAGTTGATAAAAAAATGTTTCAATACTGATTTGGATTTAAATAGTATGCCTGAAAATATTCCACAATAAAACCCCTGTTAAAAAATAAAAGTTTTTGTTTACTGAAATGCCAGTAGTGGGCTTTTATTTTTTTAAATGGTTACAGAAAGTTGACAGGAGTTTGTATTATCAGGGTACTGAAGTTATTTTAGTGTTTTGTTCTAATTTGCTGCCTTTTTAATATTTGCTATGTTAAAATGAAGCTTTGTACTGAAATGTAACTAATTAAACTTATGAAACAGAAAGTTAGAAATAAAGTCCAGCCTCTAATACAAGCTAGCCTCAAATAAAGGCCTGTTACCTGCTGCAGTTTAGATAAATAAAGACACCAGTCACTATTTAAGAACAGGATAGGAGTTTGTTTTGTGACTTTGAAGTGAGTAATAGTGCTTGTTGTGAACTAATAGATGTGAAGTCGTGCTGCTGGTGACAGGCAACAAATAACTGAGTGGACCAGGGTATGGGACGTCTTTGTAAATAAATCCAGTTAACAAAATAGTTCAAAGCTTTTATTTTATGTGAATACAAATGGTTGATTTTGCTTTGCCTCAGTGGTCCTCACCAGGAGAATCGGACCACTTATCTCAGTCTGTGCTGCAGTATAAACAGCCTCCTGCCCTCCTCTTTGTATTTCTCTGTTTGTTGATGTTTCAGGATTTATTGGGTCTCCAGGATGAGACATGAACACACATACAGCCTCATGTCCAGGCACACACACAGGATAGTTGCTCTTAAAAATACACTGTAGAGACCCTGTAAGTGCTTTTGGAGTTGACATCACTCTCCTTTTGTTGTTACTTTTTATTGCTAACACTCAGAGACACGTGGTTTTCCTGGGTGGCCGTAACGAGGTACAGGGACAGACGTGTGCCTTATTAGGTATGTGACACACTGTATCAGCTGTGCACAGAGATACACACTCTGCCTATGAAGAACTGCAACATCATGTGTTCCCACAGGTTTGTGTGTTTTCTCCGCTAAGTGCTTGTTAGAAAGGTTAAGTAGTTATTTTTTGAGGTGAAGCCCCAGACTCTGCATTCCCCGGCAGGGTGTGTTGTCAGAGGAAGAGGCCGTGTTATCCTTTGTTCGTCTTGACGTATGTTTCCACAGACCTCAAACAGTTAAGGTTATCATCACAGATAAACACACTCTGTGTATATAACTACCAGGAAGTGCCCTTTTACTAATTATAATACAGTAGTTGTGACTATTTAAACAACAGCTTGTATCAGAGGAGTGGTTTAATCACTCATTATCATTATTGTAATGTGTTATAATCATCACATATTACTGCAGCATGTAAACATGCACTCACACCCAGTCTCCGTGTCACTGCTGACATGTAGGAGCTGGGTTTGGGAACGTTCCCTCTGTTTTTCCTGCTGTAAATTTCACCTGCTCTTCACACAAGCGTAGTGTTTCACCATGTGATGTAAATCTGCCACAGACACCTTTGTCCGAAGGCGGCAGTGCATGAGTTGTAGCCCATTGTGTGAGGTGGTGGGAGAGGTGCTTTTGAAGTGGGCGAGAGGGGAATTATGTTTTTGCCCTGGATGTCGTTATTGTTGGCAAACTGTGTAATAACAGATGTAACCACAGACACTTCAGGGCCGCGTGCCTTTGAGCACACAGCACATGCACATAAAAAAATATTTCACTTCATATTTCTGCTGCTGTGCTGCATGTTGATGAATAGACACAAGCCTCCAAATGCACATACACAAAGTAAACACACACACACAGTGATGTGGATGTGGCTTGGTTGTGGGCTGCAGGTCTAACGCGGTGTCCCTTTCTCTCACGGTGTCTCTCTCCCAGGACGGGGGGAGTCTGGTGGACTCCAATGGGGCTCTGCGGCTCCCGCTCTTTACCGCCTGGCTGGAGCTCAATCAGAAGGAGGTAACCTCTGACCTCTAGCCTAGTCCCCAACTGGTGCTCCCCCCACCCCCCTCCCCTGGGTCTAATGTAGTCCCTGCTCTTCTTCTAGTACAGTCTCCTGGACTAACTCTGCTGTACTTAACTCAGATAGGTAACGAGGCCTCTAACCTCAGGGTGTTAGCTCCTGTTTAGTTCAGTTCTGGTCTGGTGTGGACTGGAGAAGATGCTGTGGTTGATGGTGTGGTTTTGCTTTGTTGGTTTGGCTTTGGGAGGTTTGTGGTTCCAGTGTTATGATGTTAGGATGTCACGTTTGTCCTGGGTTCAGCACATCATGGCTGTTTGATGGTTTAAAGGTGCTCTGTGGAGCAGTGTTTCTTACAGTAACACCTTGTTTGTATCCTCAAGGTCTGATAAACACGTTGAATGATGTTTTTCTTCCTCCTAAAGTTTTAATTTTTACAACATTTAAATGATACCGTGGGTACAGGAGTGAAAAGTAACTACACAAGTTGGTCCATAAGTACTCTACTGAAGTACAGTTGTGAGCTTCCTGTACTTTACTTGTGTGTTTTTGATACTTTACACTTCCACTCCACAACATTTCAGAGGGAAATGTTCTACTTTTTCACCACTACGGTTCTCTAAAGGCTTCAGTTCATTTTTTGATTAATACTCAACACAATGGATAATATAACAGACTTTAAAAATTCATCACATTGTTGATGACCTCATATAAACAGCTGTGTGTAGTTGGCCTCACATCTCAAATGCCTCTGAGTTAACAGTTTACCAAATAGTGACTTTTCATTTCAATAAATGTCTAAACTATCATGTGTTTCACCAAAAATCCAAAGTTAGAGCCACAGCCTGTGATCCACAACCAGATTTCTGTCTCAGAACATCACTATTATTAATCTAACAGTCATATTTAATAATCTATCAATCAGATGGACCAGGCAGTGCTTTATTACTTTAAAGTCATTTTACAGCTAAGACATACGGAGCTGTGTTTAAGTAGGATTTTTAATGCAGAAGGTTTACTTGTAGTGCAGTATTTTACATTGTATTGGTAGTATTATTCAATTAAAGGATCTGAGTAATTCCCCGAACACTGCATTTATGTTTACTATCCAAAACCATCTTCTTCTTTGTGGAAACGTTGCTTCACTTCTTTGCGTGTTTGCCATCGCTCGCTGTCTGTTCCCAGATGAAGGTGACAGACAATGATGATGTGTTTGTGCATAAACAAAAAAGCTGCCCACTTGTCAAAACACAGCTCCACAGAGGATCAGTCATAAGCTCAGCGGGGTGTCTTTAATAAATGTGCACAGTTTGGACTTCTCTGACTTTGGCTGGCAAAGTTTTTATTTGAGACCAAAACGTTGATGTACATGTGTTACATCAATAAAAAGTTTTTGAAAGCAGGTGCTGGCCACTTTAATACATGCCCTGTCAACATTTAAAGTTTTATGATTAATGAGCTGTGGAGGGCTTATCTTCTGGGTTTTTTTATGGTTCAGGGTTAAGGAAACAACAGCTCTGTCTCCCTAAATGACTAAATATCACCGTCCTCCTCTACATCTTCCTCGCTGTGTTTCTCTGCCTGCCTGGAGAAGCCACTCATGTCTAAAGATTGACTACATAAACAGAGAGGACACACTCACTAGTTTGAACTTCAGAAGGACTTTGCACGCAAACTCCGTGATAGATTCCCAAATTGCTGGTGCAATTTGGGAAACCGTTGTTGCTCATCTGTCAGCTCTCGTTGACTTCCTCCATTGACATTTGTTCGGGTGAGATAAACATGTCGGAGCCTTGGCACGCAGCAGACAGGCAGACAGGTAGGTAGACACCCAGCGAGCAGTGATTGTGTTTTCCTTGGCAGCGGCGCGGCGAGCAGGAGCAGCGATTCTGTCAGGGCGGATTAACGGCGCTCAGAAGTACTCTGCTGTAATGAGTATGGACAGAAAACGTCTCTCAGCTCACATGCTTCTGTTTACACTTTGATTCAGTGCGGGGGAGTTAATTTTAGAGCGTATCCTCCTCTCAGGTATTAATTGGAGGATCGGTTAAATGGAGCAAATGCTTCTGAAGTGTTGGCGGTTGTAGCCTCCTTTTCCTACTGTTGGAGTGTGTGTGTGTGTGTCATTGTGTAGCTGGGCAAGTTACCAAAAAACAGATGTGTGCAGCATTGTGTCATCTGTCAATCTGTCACTACAGACTGCTTCACACATGACTACCCAACTTTTATACATCTCTCTGTGTGTTTATTTCCCCTCTCCAGATTTTGCATTCCTTCATCGCTCTCCTGGGATGTGAAACTCTGTGTGTGTGTGTGTGTGTCACTGAAAGGAGGAGATTTTACACACCTCACCTAGCATGACCTAAACCTCTTATTAATACCGAGAGAGACAGTCAGAGGAATTTCGAGGAGGAAAGAGAGAAGTAGAGATAAAAATGGACGTGCAGAGAGAAACCATCTGTGTAGTTTACATCTGCTCTGTTCTCCTGGTTGTAAAGTGTCTCTTCTCTTTGTCTCCTGATTCTTCTCTTATCTTTTCCATCTCTTATCTCTTATATGATCCCCATCAGGTTTATGTTGACTGTGCCTCTGCTTTTTACTGTCCTGATGATCCTTAATGACTCTTTGCTGTGCCCTTTACAAAGCAGTTTAGATAGTGATCAGATGATCAGGAGCTCTTATGCGAGAGGTCAGATTTGGATGCATGTTGTATATTTAAGATTCAGAAGAGTTGCTGTATAGTTTATATGTTGATAATATAATTTTTGCAACTGCCATTACTGCAGATCTGCAAATCACTATTCACATCATGTTACCAATCTGAAAGTGCTTCCAGGATTATGAGGAAAAATTGAATTTATTTTGGTTTTAATTAACCACAATACACAAGATCTGAATGTAAAATATTCAGTCATGATTATCAGCAACGGAAAAGCATCAATCAGAGGTTAATCCCATTCATGTCGGGATACAGGCCATGTGTGCCAAATTGTACAAGGAATTTTCTCAAGCTGCTCCAAACAGGATACAGTTACTCTTACCTCGGTTTGTGTGTCGTCCACACATTTGTTTTGCCACTTGAAAGCAACAAGCCAACAATGGCTGCTGTCCATCTGTTACACTGATAGATAGAAGTGCGATGAGACGATGAAGACAGCAGTAACATATAGGCTTGAACATGGGACGCGTGCGTGTGTGTGTGTGTGTGTGTGTTTCTGTGTGTGTTTGAATAATTCACACTTCTAGGTTTACATAGCCAGAGGGCAGGTGAGGTAATGTGGACATGACAGAGGTTGTTGCTGCCAGAGGGAAGGTGGGACACACTAGCCTGTGCATGACGGGCCGAAAATCAACATCACACACACACACACACACACACACACACACACACATACACACACTGACACACAAAGCAATATTACTTTTGGTTCAGTGCCCGTCTTTATTTTGGTTTCAGTTTTTCTCCAGCAGCACTAAAACTATTCTTTTATGCATACTTCATGATAATAAAAGCCGGTTTGGTCTTTTCTTGTGGTTGTGGGAAACCGCACGCAGCTTAAAGCATTAAAGAGGCCACGATTTCAAAATATCCATCAAGTGTAATTTTTCATCCAAGAGTCAGAGCAACAATGGAATTTCCTCAGGCGAGTGCAAATAAAATAAAAGCCCGTGCGTCCCTCTTCCTTTATAATCGAAGTGAACCATGTGGCCGTCTGCAGCCCTGCTAACGGCTTCCTGCATCACACACACACCGACACACACACACACACACACACACACACACACACACACACAAGCTTGCCGTTTGCTCACTCAACACACAGGCTCAAACATATTCTGCAGACATCCTTCCCAAACTCCCCAAACACACACACAAGCACATAATCACCATCTCTGTCCAACACACACACACACACACACACACACACACACTACATATTTCCTGGTCATTAGTTGCTCTTTTTGACAGTGTTGATGGTGTTTTTTGTCAAAGCTGTTCAACAGTGTTCTGCATGTAACACAATCTGTTCAGCATGTCTCCTTATCCCGGCCGCAGGGTTAGTTAAGTTATCATGTCGGCTTTGACAGGCAGCCCAGTGCTAATGAAGGTGTCAGTGTGTGTGTGTGTGTGTGTGTGGGGCCAGCACATTGTGAGTGGAATTTTTGGTGTATGCCAGAACTCGGTGTGTATGTATCTGTGTGTGGGGTTTTGCAGCCGGTCCGCTCGTGTCCTCTACCCTCGTTGCCTTTGTGGCAAGCGGTGGGGATCAAGTGCGTTGCCATGGCTGCAGCAAGCCTATCGCCCCTGGAGACGACACCTTAGTGAGAGGGAATCTTCAACGGCCCAGAGTCGGGCGGAGGGTAAATAAGAGACTCTCACGGGGCCCCTCAAAGTGAGGGCCAAGTGCACTTTAAAACAAAGGGGTCAGAGAGACGCCTGAAACTCTGCACAGTTGTAGCGGCCATGTTCACAGCTCACAGACACTCTCAGCTACCTGGGAGTCAGTGTGCAGTTTACCACATGGCACAAAGAGGTTATCAGGACACTTTTGGTTGATTTAAAGTGTAAAACATAAATAGTCTGATTGTGCTCAACAGTAGGAGGGATTTTGTTGTGAGAGAGTTCTGTTGCCATCATTTCTGAAACTTTCTAAAACCAAGAATCCAACATCCACACCCACTTCCCACCATGACTGCTCAGCTGTGTGGAGAGAGGAGACTTTAATTTATCCCTCTTGTTGTCTTTAACTTTAAACTTTAAATATCTACATTTAGAGACCGTCAGTAAATGTTTGTGCTGATCCCTGTGTTTAAATATGATGATGTCACGCCTCCTTGTGTGACTCTTTTGGTTTCTGTCAAGCTCTGGTTACCAGCCTTCTGGTTTTAAATGAGACAGGATGCAACAGTGGAGGACTCGAACTTTCAGTAAACGTTGCTGCCTGAGTAGTAAAGACAAGCATTTGTGTGCAATTATGTAGATTTCTAAATGTGAAAATTCACTTTTTTTCCCCATGATGCAGCTGTACTTTATCTTTTTTGCATAGTACACTTTCCATGTTCAATAAAAAAATTCAAAACTTTAGACAAACATAGACTTTAAAAATTATCCTGTTATGGTTTTGTATAGAAAATACTTTTATTTTTTCTTAGTGCAGTCCAAAAGTAAAAATATTTGCAGAAAGAGATGATACATAACAAAGTTGTCTTTCATTTTTAATGTGTTATTTTTTTTGTATTGTACACTCTCTGGTGGTTTAAAAATGTTGATTTGATTATATTGAAAATCAAAAATATGAACTTTGTCTCCAAAGCCTGGAAAATAATAGATGGATTATTTACTTACTGCTTGTTTCTAATCCCTCCAGTGTTATTCTGTACATGCTTTGCTCGCCACTTATGAAATTTGCTGTGAAGTTGATGAAATCTAAAATCTGGGAACATTCAGGGTCATGCTTATGTAAACTATAACCTCAGTCTAGCTGTGTGCATAACCCAGTAGTAAAATCTTCATTCATTCATACTTACACTGTGAATGTGTTTGTAATAGCTGTGGGCATCACACACATGTAGATTTGTGTTGCGGGTCCATTATGTACAACATCTGGGTATCTGTCCCTCTCCTGTCCTCTGTTTTGCTTCTTGTCTTTCTGTCTTTATCTCATCTTCTCTGCCTGACTGAACTGAAAAGAGACGATAAGGCTGTAATCAGTTACTACACATTCAGGCAAACTACCTTTTGTTGCCCCTGAAAACCTTACATACACGACTATGATCACACTTTCTCTCCACTTTTTATTTTCACACGCAGCTTTGAAAAGTAAATTGAGTTATTGTTTGATTTCTAAACATCTCACTAACTGAATATTTCTAATTTTGTCTTCTGATGTTCAAATCTGGTATAAATCAAGGCCTCTAAAGATCCAGATTTAAACTCCATGTAGATTTACATAAGGATGCAAGAACATTTCTAAGTTTAATTTACTTTTTCTTTGCTCCTTGATCTGATTTTAGAGGAACATGTTTTTTTCACAGGAGCTGCATGAAACCAACATTTCCAACCACTTGAGCACAGTGGAGCATATCCCCTGATCACAGTTTGTCCTCAGGGGACATGCATGCATATTTCACAGCAGGGTAATGCATTAGAGCTACTTATCAGGGACATTTTTAATTACAAGTCTGGCCACGAGCCTGTTATTTTCCAGACCTGCTGAGTGCTCAGTATTTGCTGTACCTCCTTCACCTGAGTGCAGGTATGAGACAGGTTTCCTAAAGTGCAGCGTCTCACCACAGGCAGCTGTCACGTCAGCTCCGGAAGTAGAAGTTACATAACAACACTTTTAAACAAGGACTCATCACGACTTTCTGATCTGAGTTTCGATGCTGCAGCCAGCGGTGGGGAGGAGGCGGTTCACACTAAGGCTTTCTCGGATGTCTGTGGTTGCCACGGCGATGTTAGGAGGTGGGGGTAGAGCACCTGTAGATACCTGCACAGAGGGTTAACTGGCTGCCTGCCAATGAGAGGGGAGTGGTTTCCGAACAGCATGATTGCTGTACAAGTTCCACATACAGGGTGATTATAGGTTACTGACACACACAGATACAATCTGATAGGTTAGTCACTCAAGGTTTTTTTATGGAGACGGTGAGAGGCAGTGTGTCAACAGAGAGCATAATCCCAGGTTCAGTATGTTGTAATCACGTTTAATAGTGAAATTGTAAATAAACTAGTTAAAAAATCACTTTTTATCTGCAGCTGTTTTGGTCATTCATCATTTCTGCAGTTGATATTTGATGGTTCCAGTTTGTCAAATGTGAGGATTTTCTGCTTTTTTCAACATCATACATCAATTAAAGTCCATCCATGAAGCTACATATTATCGTAGAGTCTAAACAAATGTCCAGAGTTGTTAAAATGACACTTTGTTTACATGATATAAACACACATCCCAAGTTATGTAATTATTTATGTTGAGTAAACAAATTTAGATTCCTGAGTTTGAGTGTATTTTCAAATAACAGCATGAACAGCCCAGTTTTCAGTCTTTCTTATGAAAATATTTTCTAGTACATATTAATAACTAAACAAGCAAATTATTCCACACTGTAGTTAAAAAAACTGACTGTAAGTTTTTGTCAGATGAGTCATGTGACACAGTAACTTTATTAGTTTTTTGTAGAAGTCCTTTCCAGTAAACCTTTAGGTAAAGTGGATGAGGTAAAATTCAGTCTATAGTATTTCTTTGATGACACTACATGTTAAGTCAAAGTCTTTGTGTATTTCAGACATGTATCTTCACTACTGTCTCTCAGATTACAGCTGCTATTCCCTAAGTTTACAAAACAAATACCAGAGTTCACCCATGATGCATTGCTACTTGACCACTCGTGTGACTCCTGCAGCCTCGTCCTCTCTGTCTGTGCTGAGCTGTTTTTCTCTGTGTTACGATTTTACCTGTGGAAAGAGAATAAAACCATCCTGATGAGATTAGATGTGACAGAGAAAGAAAACAGCCTCAGAGGTGTTGCACTTCCTATTTTTTTATAGAGTCCATGGAAACAGGTTGAAGGGAGTGGTGCTGACAAACGACAATAAAACTCCCTGTGGATTAGAAACTATGCCCGGACCAGAGCAGGACAGTGCACCCCTGTGCTGCTCTTTTTTTTTTTTTTTGCCCGTCTGCCGTTTTCTCTTTTGTCTCATTTTTTCTGGTCAGCCCCTATTTTTGTCTGTTGCTCTTTCTTTCCTATTTTTCGCCCTCTTTTTTTTCTTCCTTTGTCTGCCGTGTCTCTGCCCCGCCGGTATCTCATTACTCTAATCCTATTTATGTAGGAGACAAACACACATGCACTCACATTGTCTTCCTGGCCAGGCCTCTTTTCTCTTCTAATTTTTCCCTTTGCGTCCTTTCTCACAAATTCAGACACAGTTGCAACAAATTTCCATAAGAAGTATTTTACTCTTTAACATGGAGCTGTACTGACTGTTGTTGTTGCTGTTGTTCAGCTTTAAACAGCCCTCAGGTGTGTGATCAGATCTGGGATCTGTAGTTTCACTGTTGTTTCTTTTTATAGTCCTGAGATTTACTTCCATCACCAGAGAGTCAACTTAAAAAGCTAAACTTAAATAAGAAGATGTGTTATTTGTTAATTCCTGGAAAGATTTTTAAAAAATTAAACCTCCCAAGTCCACTATGGTTAATTAAACACTGCATTAAACTTCGGTCTCAGGTTCAGTGTTCGGAAAAAAAAAACTAAAGCGATTTGGTGGCCTGATTTTCCTAAGCTGATCCACATTTTCTCAGATCAACATTCGCCGGCCACAGGCCTTGATGGAGGAATTAGCCTACTTTGTAATCATTAGGTGCTAGCTAACGCACAATGGGTTTTTTTGTCATATTAAGCCAAAGAGAGTCCCAAGCACTTCTGCTCCAAGTCAGCCAAAGTCAGCGAGACATTGTTTGTGTAGCGCTGACCCGCACTGATGGAGGTGCTGTCCCGGCCAACTTTGTCAGATTGGATGAAAAGAAAACAAAGAAAGAAATCAAGCATTAAATATTTGAACTAAATTCAGTCAGTTGAAGTAATTCAGCACAACAATAGACTGTATAATAATAATAACGACACTCGTGCTTTTAAATAAAGATGATAAATGTGGCAAATTCTTGGATTTTTCAATATTTTTTGTAAATGCTGATGAATAACCGGGTGTATTTTTTATTTTTTATCTTTCAGCCTAACATTGGACGTCTAGGCATCCCTCATGGACCCTCCGGAGAGAAGGTGGCCATGGTCGCCGTGGACGACTGTGACATCTCCATGGCGATTCGCTTCGGAAAGCAGATCGGCAACTACTCCTGCGCTGCCCAGGGCACCCAGACCGGACAGAAGAAGTACGAAGGAAAATCACTCTCACTTTTTCCCTCTGTCTTTGTCTTCAATCCATCTAAACAGGCTAATGGACCAATATGTCACACCTCAGGGCCACGTCAAAGTATCTTCATTACACGTCTCGCATTTTATTTTTCCTCTCCTACTTTTATCTTTTAATCTACGTTCATCCTCGTGGCCTCAGACATGCTCATCTCAACACCAGCTTTAAAGGATCTACTGCCTGCTTAGCGCACGTTAATCAATTTCTATAGTGTGAGAGTTCTTCTTAATGAGTCCTGTGCAGAGCTAGCATGCTGAGACACATTTAGAAGCAGAGGGTGGGGACACACAGAGAGAGCGAAGGCTTCAAAGGGGAGTTAATGAGGTTACATTCTTTCAGAAACTTGTTGCGCAGGTCACAGAGAGGAGTTTAGAGGATGCTTAAACGGTGTCACGCTGGAATATCTGTGCACATATTAGACGAGTTTCACATGTGGCGCAAACCAGCAAAAGCCTGAGAGGTGTCGGAAATGTGTTGACATGACAGATGGCGACTAAAGCACAGAGCAAGAGTTAGTTGGCAATCAGCCTGGAAATAACTTAAATCTTTCTTTAACTGTATCTACCATGAGAGTATATGTGGCCTTGTTTACACTTGAATGTGTCTTGGGTGATCGTATCAGTAGTGGACCGGTAAATACAAATGTAAACAACCACCAAGATTCATCGACCCTGTTTACTCTTTGCATCCGTCTCAGGTTTCAGGGACCAAAACGCATTGAGAAACCGTCGCTCAAACCACATGCAGAGGTGGTTTGAAACACGTGACCACACACCTGATGTAGTGTAAACACAAACGCGTCCTGACGCTTGGTGCTCTTCTGGTGTTAAGAGATTAAACTTTATTAAGCCCACATTGAGGAAATTGTTGTTAGGTAATAACTGTGCAGTCCCAACGCCGCTGCAGTGACACACAAACACAAGTGGTCGGCAAGACGGTTTGGAGACACACATAACTACCAGGTGTCAGCTCAATGTGTCTCCATTGTCCAGTTGTGACCCTGAAACCCGAGATGAATAAAAGTAGCCAAATGTAAACAGCATTATTGAGATCCGATCATTCAAACCATATGCAGAAATGGTCTGGGACGCTTTTGACCACATATCTTTTGTAGTGTGAATACCTATGTGTCTTCATATGTCCTCGATAAGGACGTGATACAAAATGTGTCATCATTGTTGGAGTGAAAACCATTCCTTTTCTTGAGTTTAGTCGCCTTCGTCTTGTCCTGAACTGATTTGTAAATGACTTTGTCCTCTCATCTGAAACAGCTGGAGCAGCCCCTTCATGGACAATAGTTCATGAATCATTTTGCTTTCTCCTCTCTGTTGACTAACTGTGCTAACTATTTACAAATGTAGCGCTCCTCTGGCAAGTTACATCCAATCATAATGGTCAGCAGGACGGTTTGGAGACGCGTGTTGAATACAGGTGTAAACAAAGATGTGTCTCAGCTGTCCCTTTGTGATCCGATCACTCAAGACCAAGTGTAAACAGGGTCAAAGATTTTTAAAGGTCCAATGTATTGAATATCACACACACCTCTGCACAGCTGCTGAGTAAAGATATCTCCGAATACTGAGTTTTCAGCTAAAGCCAAAGATTTCTGTTGATTTATTCCAGGATTTCCCAGAATTATTTCTTATAAGACTCTTTGATTGAGCTCTTCGTGTTCCCAGGCGAGCAGCGGTGTTTACTCTGTAAGCACACAACTTATACATTCAGTGGGTTGCACATTGCACCACAATAAGTCTCTTAAAGCCCCTTTGCTGTTTGATGTCGAGTGTTTTAGAAGCTCCGTGCGTAAGCAGCTTCCTACGTGGCCGAGTATGTTAAACCTGACTTAGTCATGGAGATGCTAGCAGTTGGCCTTGTGACAGCTTTAAACCCTGAACACAATAACCTTATTTCAGAAATGTCAATCATACTAAGGGTTAATGCTTTACCTCAGCCACCCTTTCTGGGGTAAACCAAGGACATGGATCACACAGTCCACAGTTAATTCAGCCACTTAAATGTAACCCACTAAGTTTATGTACAATAAAATACATTTGCATGATCACATATTCAGGTAAAAGGAGGTTAACTATCTTCAATGTTGGGTTTTGCTCTAATTCATCATCTTTCTGGATCTTCTGCAGATCCCTGGACTTGACAGGACCGCTGTTGCTCGGTGGCGTTCCCAACCTTCCCGAGGACTTCCCAGTCAGGAACAGAGACTTCGTGGGCTGCATGAGAAAGCTGAGCATCGACAGCAAACCCGTCGACATGGCCAGCTACATCGCTAACAACGGCACCACAGCAGGTTAGATGCTTACCCAATTAAACTGAAGGAGGTGAAGCTAATTGATACGAACTTCCAGGAGTTTCAAGGTCGTAAAACTTCCCAATTCAAGACAGACTAATGGGATTTTTAAATATTTTTTTTAACTCACATGTTGTTCATGTTCAGGTTGTCCAGCAAAGACGGACTTTTGCACAAATGAAGTGTGTCAGAATGGAGGGACGTGCAACAGCAAGTGGAACACCTACAGCTGTGACTGTCCGACTGGTTACGGCGGCAAAAACTGCGAACAAGGTAAGAGATGAGGTTTGTCTGAGTGACAGATGCAAGGTTTGTTTCTTTGCACATCTACATTTATACAATCTTGAATTCACATGTGATCATGTGTGGTGTCTCTGGACATGTGTCCTCCCGCTCGTCCGTGAGTCTCTACATGTTTGTTGACGGTGTAAAGTGTGTCTCGAGGACTTCCAGGAAGTGCCGTGTGTTTGGGAGATCAAATGGGATCAGGAACACCTCCTTTGACTCAGTCTGACTCATGCATCAGTCACAATGGAAAGTCACCATGAAGCCTCGGCTCGATGGAGTCGGCAAAGATGGCCTTAGGTTTGGAGTTTCAGGACAAAGAACAAGCTGTGACTCACATATCGAAAGCACAGGACCAAAAAAAGACCCCATAGCCGTCTCTGTTGCCACCTCAGTAGCTCATGTTACCATAGTAACCTGTCCACAGTGCACACACTATAGATAGCAGATGAACATTGAGTGGTGGTGGATTTGCTCCCTCGTTAGCCACTGCAACTTTAAGGTATCCCCGCCTGCCACCAGTGTTGTTGTTTGCACTCCATAGCCCCTCTCATGTTCTTCTTCAATGGTAAGGAGAGAACTTTGATTTTCTTGCTTCGGGGCGAGCGTCCAAACAATGCGTGAAGGTGTGAATGCCTCTCCTCGCCCTCTTGCCTATGAGGTAGCCGCTTCGCCGGTGCCAGCCCCCAGTATCCAGTATCTGAACTGGGCCCGGGATCACAGCAGACTGGGAGGAGGCTTTGGCTCCTCCGCTGCTCGTTGACATGTTTGGTTTGAGGCTTCACACACATTTTGTTGCCACATGAGTAACAAGAGATTTGTTATTGTGTATTTTTCACTGCCAATATCATCCACACTGGACAGACATAAAAAAAGCTGAAATCCTCTGGATGTCACGCACCTGCCTGGGTCTTCTTTGTACTTCTACTGGATTGAATTTCAGGTGCTGCACTATTTTTTAAGAGAAAATATAATATGGATTACAGGCTAAATTTAAGCATAGTGTTCTGTGGTGATCGTTCTGGGTCTCAAGCCTGTCCCGACTTATATATTCAGGTCTTTGAACTCTCTAGCTCTACTATATGGTTTATATTTGTGGTTTGAAGTAAAATATGCTAATTTATTGAAGGTAAATTTGATAGAAATTCTTACTCACTAGTATAGACACTATATGTAGAACAGATGAAGTAAGCGAGACATCACCAGTGGTTTGTAGACTCACATTTTGAGGGCAGGGGTTTTTACCATGCTGTTTTTTGGAACCAGAAGTGACTATATTTGTCAATCAAACCAGTGGTCGACAGTAACGGAGTACATTTACTTGAGTACTGTACTTAAGTATATTTTTTGAGTATCTGTACTTTACTTGAGTATTTGGGGTTTTTTTTGGAAACTTTTACTTTCACTCTGCTACATTTAAAAGGGAAATATTGTACTTTGGACTCCACTACATTCCTAGGAAGTGTGTCGTTACTTACTTTATATACAGTCTATGCTGGCAATGTGTTTCAGGCAGTTTGTCCAGGTAGAGTTACCGTCGCGCATGTGCAAATCAGCAGGAAGTGACCGGCAGCAGAACCGAACAATAAAGAGGGAAGACAGGAAACAGCACGGTTTTGCCGTTTCACGGTTTTTTTTAAACGCTATATAGCATGTTAGCCTCTCGATGGAAAATTTGAAAACAAAGAGAGACTGAACAGTCAACCAACAAAGTATTATGCACACTCTGCAGGAAGGAGTTTTCATTTCATCAAAGCCCTTTCAGCTTAAAATACCACATTAACAGGAAGCAGACGTTAGTCGGGGATTGACTCGGGCACTGAGAACAATACAACAATGTACTGATATTAGAAAATGTCCTTTTACTTTGTACTTTTAAATACTTAAGTATTTTTAAAGGTAAGTACTTTCACTTGAGTAAAATTTTGACCAATTACTTTTATTTGTAGTTGAGTAAGACTTGACCATGAGTATCAGTACTTTGACTTAAGTACTGAAGTTGAGTACTTTATCCATCACTGGAAACACAGGCGTGGAGCGGAGACCCAAAGGCAGGTTCAGATCAGTAAAACCAGGTTGAATCTGGGCAGAGGTATCCAGAGCAACAGGCAGGGTTTACAACAAACAAAGCTAAAGTATGACTGTGAGTAACAAAACAAAACAAGACATGAACACGAACATGAACAAGAACAAATTGTTGGGACACGAGCAGAAGCTACAAACAAACCAGCACAGGACAGAGAGACACAAAGTTAAACACACAAAGTAACAAGGTACAATGAGAAATGGGTGGAGAGGACAATCAGGGAGCAGGTGAGACGAGACAAATCATGACAGGTGTGACACGGCTGGAACAGGAAGACAAACTTGAACACACACACACACACACGACTAACAAAATAAAACAGGAAATGACACGACAGTAAATAACCAGATCCACGGTTGAACGCTGAAGCAACAGGCAGGACATGATGCACGTGGACAGACAGAGACGTGATGAAGAAAGACGTGAAGGAAACAAAAACTGAAACTGCAAAACGAGAAACAAGAGTAAACACAGAAACTAAACACAAGAAACCAGGATTATATGAACACACACACACACACACACCACACATAACCTAATCTCACTTACATCCTGACATTTATAAACCCTCTGTAAACCTGCACAGTCTAATGGATCCACTACAACAGTCTGTGACAGTTTATGACGCCTATAATTTTGTATATTGTCACAGAGATACTCAATGGTATACTTTTACATCACAGCAGCATTGTTGTGTTGGACTATACAAACCTGTGTGTATGTAAATGGGAGAAAAGAAAAGACGTCTTTATTGTAAAAACATCTTTTAATTTGAAGTTTAGTTCTAAATATAAGGAGCTTCCTGTGGAGTTTATGGGAGACCTGTGGTGTTGGATTGCAATAAATAGTGAATCTGGCCACTGAGGGCATTGCGTGTGTGTGTGTGTGTGTGTGTGTGTGTATGGGACAGCTGGAAATTTTGCATATTGCATGTAGGCCAACATCTGGCATCTGTCACACCTGATCCTCCAGGAGAGAAGAAGAAATAAGAGGAGGAAGTGAAGACTCAGAGACGAGCTGCAGTTTAAGTGAAAAAACAACCGTGTTCATTTTGCAAAAACAAACATTAAAGTGAGAGAAGAGGAAATGCTGTAACATGTTGTTATCGTGCAGCTTGTTGTTCGGAGATCTGCAAGGTGGACTTAATGACTTTAAGCATGTAATTACTGAGGCTGTTCATGGGAGACATGAGTCACCTTCTTCCCTCTCGCTCTCTAATGTTCAAAGCAGGAAGTGGAGTGATCTGTTTCACTCTGACTCACTTCACCGTGGTGGCTTTGACCAAAACAAGCCACAAGATCAACCCGCCTGTGAACTGCACAACTGTGAATGTGCAGTGCAAGCTAATTAAGCCAAAAAATGATGTGAAAATAAAGACAGTCTGGTGAGTTCATGACGCGATCGGTGCCACGTTACCGCTCCATGAACATCACAATAGCCTCTCCCATCGCAAAGTCTGCTCGCCATATTTTAGATTCCTAATAAGCCAAGTCTGTGGGCTACAGGCGGCAACACACAGCAAGGAGAGGATCGTCTCTATGAATATTAATGCGTGGAGGTTGAGGGGCAGGGAGGGTGGGAGACCAAAGCCTCCTCCAA
>OOFC01015222.1:10781-24951 GCA_900323345.1 Pseudochromis fuscus
GGGGGGGGGGGAGGTGCTCATGTGTTTATTGTCTATCGTTGACTGCACAGTAAAAAAGGAACAATGTTGAGGTGCCATGTACGTAATCAGGCTGCATTCACAATCTGCCAATATGCCACATATTCAAAAACATTTCCACAGAAGGAAAAAAAAAAACTAAACATAAAATAATGCACTCTGTTTTTTGCTTCACTGCAGGTTATGGATCATCTCCTCCTTGGCAATGAGATGTGTGGTCTTGTTGACCAGAGACATGAGAGAGTTGAGTTTGTGTGACCAGTCATTGAGCAGGTCGTTGGGGTCTTTGGGCCTCTGGAAGTTGATGATGCCTGCCAGCCGGTCGACCTTGGCGTAGATGGTTTTGTTTACAACTAGGCTGGAGAGGAACTCCTCTGATTCCTGAAGTGTTTGGGAAGACAGACATCTCCGTTAGTGTCTTTCTAAATGTCCTTCAATAACCTGAAATCCTGAAACTACTGTGGAGGCCTAACATGACATCATCAATGTTAACACAAGAATATCAATCACTTTCAGTTGTACCTCATTATCCTCAAATACACATGCACATACATGCAAACCATTAATTTCATATATTTGCAATATTTATTGTATAATATCTACAAACTATTTGATCCTGTGCTGTTGCTTACATCAATGGAGAGGTCGAGGAGTCCCGCCATCCTCTTCATTGTGATTCTGGTGTAATATTTGGCCATTATTCTGATGTTCTGTTGGACAAAGGAGAACGTCATTAACACACAAGTTGCATCGTCATTTCAGGGTGAAAACAAAACAAACAAAAAAAACAAACACTTAAATTACTGCATGTAACAGCCATGGCACAGAGCTTCAAATGTGTTTGTTCCTCCCTAGTATTTTATTCTAGTTAATCCAATTTTATTCTATTGGTCAAGCAAAACATGAACAAACTGGATGCGTATTTCAGCTCCAAGTGACAAGCACCCCTCAATCCTGACTGTAAGACTTACATGCTCCACCACTCTGTTCTTCAGGTCTTTCCACCTTTTCTCCGCCTCCTCTGAATAAGAGAAGACATCTGTTGCGGGACTGTCCGGTGAGCCCTCCCTCAGCTCTTTCCCATAATCTTCCACCAAGGAGGCCCAGCGCATCAGTTCCATCGTCGTGAACTGCTTCAGAAGATCCCTGCAAACAGAGGAAGAATATATTGAACATTTCTGAATAGCCACACCTTGCCAGCTTCTGCCTAGTGACAATAAAGAGAACAGACATTTATCAACTCTATGAAAACACTGTGCATGTGGCAGCACACACAATCCACACTGTATTTGGGAAAAGTTTTACCTACATATACACATTATGTCCATGGCTTAGTTACTGTATTAGTTGTGGCACCAACAAGCCAAACAACACAAAGTATGTCTTACTTGTATTTAGGAATTTCTTCCAATTTCTTGTCAGCACTGATTCTGTGCACGAGGTCCGACTGCTCATTGTCGTAAGGGGACAGAATCACATACAGCACCACGCTCTTCAGAGCCTGAAACAGTCAATTTGATCAAAAATTGTAATCTCAGAAGTGAATTAATAAAACACTTTGTAGAAAAACTCATTTATATTCCCAATAAGCCAGTGAGCAGGCTGCATTTCTATGTCCAAACTCAACATCTGTCCATCACAACAACCTTCACACTCCGACTGAATTTTGTGTACTGTGCTTTATGTTTACCTGTTGCCACTTGCTGCTGTCCTCCAAGATACACGGGGTATCATAAATTGCCCGGTAGTGTTTACAGATAGCCAAGTAGGAGCCCTCGTGCTGGTCCACCTGAATCATCAGGTTGTAATACTTCAGCTTCAACTCCTGAGATGTTCATGAAATAAAAAAGGTGTTAGTGTCAGAAAGAATATCACACAGGCTAGACACCAAATACTTTTCAATGCAAAAAACAAACAAACAAAAAATGCGACAATAATTTATTATGTCCCAATTCCTCTTTTTACCTCCGTGCCCTCCTCTTGGAAGAATTTTGTGTTGATCTTCTTGCTGATGATCTGGGTGCGAATGTAATCCTTGACAGCAATGCAAAGCCGCATCTGTTCCAAGATAAATTCCACCTTCTCCTTTTTCTCCATAGAACCATAGGTCTCCACCTGACAGGCAAATAAAATGTATATGCAGAGTACTTTCTATACAGTGGGTCATTAAACTTCTCCACATCAAGTATGAATGTGTCCTAATTTGTGCCCAAAACTACTTCACAGATGTTTGTGTCTTACCTGCAGCTCCTGAAGAATGGAAGCCGCCTCTTTGACCTCTCCACTCTGCTCTTTGATGCCAGCCAGGGTCTTCGTTAGCCTGGCACGCTCGATCTCCACATAGATCTGTCAGGTGGACAAATTTGGTGTATTAGTGAAAAAAGAGAGTTATGTGTTGAGCAGAATGGTCGCCTTTTTAACACCACAAGCTGCACGCAATATGCCATAACACCTTTTGAAAAGAAAACAATCCCTGGAAAAGTGTTCTTCTATTTTTCCTTTATGCATTTGTGCAAGCTTAGAACATTTATAGCATACCTAGTTGATGAATATGATGCACATCTCTGCCCTCAAGGTCAACAGTGTTTACCAAATGTGATAAATTGTGAATAGTTCCCATGCAATGCTCAAGAGTGTCTCACAGAACTCTATTTAACAGCAGTTTAACTCTCCAAAGATTTTCTGTTGTCTCTCTTATGCAGTGCTGTTAGAACATAAACATTTCAGACCTTGCCAGCCGTCACAGTGCGAAGTGTGTCGATGAGTCTCAGCTTGATGGTCAGATCAGTCACAGCATCCACATACTTGTAACATTCTTGCACCATTTTGGCGACGGCCTAAGACAGAGAGAATGCAAAAGGGAGAGAAACAAATCAGATTTAGGGTCTCAGTAAACTAGAACCTCCGGTCCAGTTTAGAGACCTGTATATTTACTATAATTCTGGCATATCTGACCTGTTTGAGCTGACTCCTCCTTTTGGTGAGCAGCATGATGTTTTCATTCAGAGAATCCCAGTCCTTGGCTTCGTAACACATCTGGACCACAGCCACTAGGATTCTTGATGTGGACACCATGTCTGATGCCTGAGCAACGGTGGAGGGTAGATAAGTAAACACATTACATTTTTTGAATGTTTTTTAACACATAACTTACGGTAATGTTACTATCTTGTAAAAGGCATTTGATGCTTGAGAGTCTCATAGCCTAATTCACAGAGCTGTAGGTGACCTAACAAACAATGCTAAAAAAATATAAACTGACAATTATATTTTCATATCATGCTCAACTCCTCAATATTAGGCAACCTCTGTCGATAAATAAGAGTAAAGTAACAACACTACATGATTCCAGGTACTTACTGTTCTGGTTTGCTTCTCCAGTGACAACAAACTCTCGATGGCCTCCTGCAGTTTTCCCTCCTGCAGCAGAAACACACACAAACTCATTATCTGATATACTTACAACTTATTAATGACAAATGTAAACCTGTGTTGTTTCCACAATGTAACAGTCACTGTCCCTGGTTAGCAGGTTAGCTAAAGATGCTGCCGATGACTAGCAACATGCTAGCGAGCCCCACAATAAACACACACGAAGAACCGTGTGGAAACCTGGGATAGCTGAAATACAGGGACGTTATATAAACACATTACCATTTACAAGTAATTATAAATATAATATGCTCGGTCACAGCATGTTAGTACTAAAGCTAGCAGCGTTAGATGTTAGCTTGAATGCACCATGACTCAGCCGGCGCTGGCCTCCTCCATGTTCCACTTACTTTAGCCATTTTCTCACACTCCGGGAGCCGCTGGTCCACAGTGGAGGTGTAGTCGATCTCCATCTTCACGATCCTCCCATCAGACCTCTCAGATCGCTCCTCGGACATGTTTGCGGTGTACAAGTTAAGGAGACGTACAGAACCTTAATTTTCCTGCGACCAAACTCAAGCTAGCTCTATTTTACTTGTCAATTGAACGAAGCTGAGGAGCTGACCAATCAGAGGAGAGAGCTACACAGCTGCCCGAGGCGCCTGAAGGACCCACTGCGGACCCGGGACAATTTTAGACAGGCGTAATATATTATATGCTATTTCTTGTGATTTATTTACATGTTTTGTTTTTGGTATCAAATACCTTACAAATAAAACCAATAAACCTACGTAAGTGCAGTTGTTCCCTGACAGCTGAGTACGAGAGCTAAAATGTAAAAAAGTACAATCTATTCATCCTGTTTGATGGGCTTTCTAAATCATCATAAATGGTTTTAATATTTGAAACCTCTCCCCAAGGAGTCACTTAATTCAGGCAGTCATTTTAATCTGGAGGAGACGTTAACTGCTGAATAGCTTGTCGTGCAATAATAAAAAAAAAAAATCTCTTTGATTTGTGGGTTTATTAAAAGCACTAATCGTTTTGGGAAGATAAATCCAATAAGATATCTGGGTTTGAGACATGGAATTAATGGTGGGTGTGAATGAGAGACAGCTTCATAATCATATGAGACCAAAAATCTGAATATTATCCAACAAGGTCACCTGGTTATCAAAGTGTTGCTCATAGCACTCTTCACATGTACACAGAGGGATTCAAAATACAACTTTAACAGCATTTTTAACCCAGAGATGGCTGATGCATTCCAAATATCAGGTAGCTTTTCCTCCCCTTGAACCCACAAACAAAGAAAATAATAACTCATGGCAATGATGATGATAATAAAATTAAACAACAGAACGATAATGATTACAAGCAAATGCACAATGAAAATGTACCACATGTCCTTCACTCAACAATCAGAAGATCAGGCTGAATGAAGAACTTTGTGAATGGAGTTCAGCATCTGAATGAACACATCACACAGTGTAATGACCTCAGTCCACCAGTAGGTGTCCTTTGAATGTCTGGATGTGGCATTTCTGTCTTACCACAGTTCACCGCTTTGAAAGGCTCCCCGTAAATAAAGCTAATGTGGGTCAGTGATTTTCCTGCCCATGGCTGAGAAAGCCCTGAAGCCCTGAGCTAAAATCGGTGTGATCCCAGTGCAGGCTCAACAGAGACCTCGAAGGCCTCATAAACTGAACATGACTCGGATCCACTGAGAGAAAGATCAAATAAGGAACAAGACCTCAGATTGCAGAGGCATAAAAATATTCTCAGGGCTGTGAGGACACTTTGACACCACCAGAAAGACCTCAGCTGAAGAGGAACTTCAAATGGCCTTTGCCACTATCATAACCATCAATGTTACCTTCCTCAGTACAACTGATGATAATGATGGGATGCAAAGCCAGCGCAGACGTTGAATAAATTCTGATTTAGTCTTATTTCTCCTTTTTCATTTCTGTTGATGCAGAGGGAGCACAATCAACAGCACAAATCAGAGTAAAGTAATAAAAAAAAGAAGACTGCTTATCACTATTTTGTTTTCACAGCAATGGTTTTATGATAATTAAAAAAGTAGGACAGAGATAGGCCTATTTGACTATTTCACAGCTTACAGATGTGTTTGGCATTAATGACTCAGATGACATCAAGCTTTAATCTCTTTTCTAATGAACACAGACCTTACTGAAGCGGTGGGGTCATTGTGGTTAGATGGCTCAGAGATACCACTCAGTGTCACCACCTCATTCCTCAAGCTTCAGACTTGGAGGATTAAGATAAACACAGACTGTTAGAAATGAGATATAGGCCTGGTCTATCAAAAAGTTGTTTCTTTGCATTGAGAAGCATGAATGAAAACTTTGTGTGAATGCACACAAAGTGATTGTCATGTTATGAAATATCTGTCTTAAGACATCTTTTATCATCATGTCTCAAGGCATCTTGAGGAACATGCTATTCATAAAAGACATGTCTATAAAACTTCCACACGTGCTATACAATGTCTCAAGGGTGAGACTATAGACTGCACATGGGTGAGACAGAGGCAGATGGGGGAGACACAGGCAGAGGGGTGAGACAGAGGCAGAGGGGGCGTGCAGCAGTGGGCTGATGTTTCCAGAGCTGTGGCTGAGTCGACCAGTGTTTCCACTGCTTGGTGTTTCAGCAGAGCAGGAGGAGAAAGGCAGAGGCTGCTTCTATTTTCCGATTCCTCTTCTTCACGCTGGTTTTACAAGTAGAGGAAGAAGAAAGTCTCCTCCTCCCCCCTCCCCCTCCTGCTCCTTCTCCTCCCCCTCTCACTCCTCCTCTCCCTGCTCCTCCTCATACAAGAACTTGTTTCCTCCATAACTTTAAGGACAATATTAAAACATGTGTAATTGTACTGGGAAGAATTCATAAACACGCATCTTTCTTATCAGTAATTTGGAGGTATACTTCTGGCGGTATCCCGAATGAACCCGCGTGCAGTCAGCCAGCGTAAGTCAATTCTACATCCGGTGTTACGTTTTTCAAAACAAATGCTCGCGTGATTAGTTTTTATTGATTGGATGGCAACATTTTTTTGGAAACGTTATTAGCTGAGGAATTAGCCTAATTCAGTGATACGGAAGCCTTGAGAGGATAATATTAAATACCCCATTAAACTGCATTTTCTCTGTTTTGTCGGGATAATGAGTTAATTTTAATTTCAGTGTTTTTGTTGAGATCTTGAAGTTAATGTTCTTATTGTTTCGACAAAACAAACGTTGTTTTCTTAAGATTTTAGGATAATTTATCCTATCTCGTTATTTAACTTTATCGAGATTAATATATCTCGAGAATACGAGATAAGAAATGATCCTTCGTTTTCTCCAGATAATAAATTTATCTCATATGTTAATATAATCCTATAAACAAAGGCTGTTATCTCGAGATAACGAGAAAAATAACTAATCACTAATCTCTATCTATCTATCTATCTATCTATCTATCTGTAAATACATTTTTAGAGTCTATGAAAACAGGCAAATGTTGGAAGAAACGGCAAAATATTGAATAAAAACAACAAAATATTGATGTAAAAATATTTGTTAAAACCAAATGTTAGATAAAAACAACAAATCTAACGTTTTTCCACGATGAGGTACTCTTATTGTAAAGCGTTTCCTCTCTCGGTGCTGCTGTGTGCCTCTAGCTTGACTCCTCGGTGTGATGGGAGGAGACAACCTCAGAACCGAGCTCATTTCTCCTTCCACGTTCACCGAAGAGAGAGAGAGAGTGTGTGTGTGTGTGAGTGAGAGAGAGAGAGAGGTCCTCTGGTTCCGATGACAGAACTCAGCCGTTACTCGGGTCTCAGCATTATTTTCTAACTCGGGTTAAACATCCTCTCACATGCGCTGACACGTCTCCAGATATTACACACATCCCGTCCTGCGGCGGAGGAGCTGCTCACTGCTGTTTGACACATTGTGAATAAAGAGAGAGGAGGGAAGATGTTGCTGAAGGAGTACAGGATATGCATGCCCCTCACAGTGGAGGAGGTAAGTTTTCTACCGGTTTCTACTCTTTCTTTGTCTCCAATTTTATTTAATTTATGTTATATGCAGCCACCACTGTGGAGTACAGTGGGGTTCAGCACGGTTCAGACCCTCGGAGCTGTAACGGTTCCACACATGTGGCAGGAGGTTACATGAAGTCTGAGAGATGCTTTCAGGAAAACTTCATTGTAGTTATTACCATTTACATCTCTATTCAGTTCTTTCCCCCTGCCAGCACCTCATCTAATGTCATCTCTACTTTCTGTTTGAACTCCATAATTTTAATATTCATAGTATTTAAAAAAAAAAAACATTGTAACAACGGTGTTGATCCACAAGAACTATTTCCATCACATGGAAATCCATCATGGATGTACTGGTTTGACTAGTTGGTTGTAGAATAGTATGAAGTGAGATGATTGGTAGCTGTTGTCCAACTGTTGGACACACACCCTCCTTTGCTCACCTGCACACACACACACACACACACACACACACACACAAGCAGCTACTTGTAAATTGCATTGAATCCAGTTCATCACGCCCTGTTCACTGCACACTATGACACTGCCACAGTGATTCAGACACACTCAGCAGTGTTTCAGACTAACTGATCTTCTCCTGCATTGATTGATATTAAAAAGGATGATGGTCCATTGTCTGTATTCGGTCTCTCTGCGGATGTGTGGGCTCACGACACGTCTAAAATTAGAAGGTGAAGACGATTGCTCTCTTGTCCCGGCATGCACGCTGTACAGTACAGAACAGCAGCACCTTTTTCAATTATCACCCAGAAGCCATTGTTTTCTTTACTCATCTCCATCCCCCTTTGGTCATTGTAATGCGTGTGGGTGTAGTTCGGAGTTTTCTTTACAGGAATTCAGGTGGAATAATGAGTCCAGCTTCCAGCGCAGTGTCTCCTCTGACATTGTGCCAATTCAGATCTTAAGATGAAAGATGAGATGAGATTTAATTCATTCAGCAAATTAATTTTTAAGTGGAAAAAAGGAAAGAAAGAAAGAAAGAAAGAAAGGCAGCAAAAGCTTAAGATGTTTCTAAGTAGGGGATTCATGAACTCACGTTTCCTTTCTTTTACTCTGACTCCTACAACACTGTGATGATTGGTGTCTCTACAACATGTGTGGTGCTGCTGGCTTTCATTAGGGACTCCAGGAATCTGAGGAGTTAACTGAATAGAAAAGAGAGATTTTTACTGAAGTGGATGGCATTGCATCCTCACAGAGATGGCTTTACATTTTCCAGGAACAGCGTATTTTTTATCTATTTATTTATTTTATGGTCACCTCTGAGCAGTGAAAAAGTCGCTACACCACTGACTCATGTCTGATGGGACCTGCCATCTTCTAATTGAAGGTGTTATGGGAGGAATGTGTACTTGCATGTGAATGCCTCTGCAGTGTGTGTGTCTGTGTGTGTGTATTATGTGTGCATTTGCATTCATCCTTACATTTTTCCATTCAGTAAACCAGCCCCAGTCTTTTCTGAGTGTATGCGTTTCAAGGCTAACAGGAGCAGCGAGTGCGTTCTCATCATGTCCGGTGAACGTGTGAACAGATGGTTGATATGAGGAGTAAGACCAGTGTAATTAAAGACTTATATCTGTGATCGCATTTCAAAGAAAGATGTATCCTACCACAGATATTTCAAATACAGCACTACAGAGCTGACAACAAATAAATATTTATACTACAGTTATTAGCTTGTTTACACCAGAACTGTTTAAGCATTGGTTTAAATTTCCCTTTAATATATTTTTTTCAGTTACACCTGTAGATACATGCCAAGTTAACCTGTCCAAAAGATGGATTGCATCTTTTTAACCTTAAGTCTTGTCTTATCAGCCTGTGCTGCTGCAGCTTCCTGTCACTATGAATTGCACCACAGACAATACTTCCTTTATAACGTGGGCTGAACCTGAACTGCACATGGAAACTTACGATGAACTAAGCAGACGCTTCAAGCTGCTGTTGTTTAGCAGCTGGTGCTGTAATAATCAAGCTAAACAGCATACTGAAAAAGGAGCTATTCAGCTTTCCCATGTTTTCTGTTTTAAGTCCATCTTTACAATGTTGGTGTTTGTACTGTACATGGTCAGAGTTTCATATCATGAGGTGAAGAGATGGTCCAGTGATCTCTGTGAGGACAGTCCTCAGACTGCAGCCTGATGAAAAACGCTTAACGTCTGATGTAGGACTGTCAACTTTTCCTGTAGCTGTTCAGAAACAATACTTAACGCTTTCTCCTGAATATTATCACATTTATTTATTTAATGTACTGCAGCATTTTAGAGGCAGAGATACTGTACAGTTATTAACATTTTACACTATGTTACCTTCAGCAACATTTTCCACTTCAGTCACATTTTCCAGCATCTCCCACACATACACAGATTAATATGAACATACAAAGAAAATATTTTACATTCAGCTTTTCTTTAAAATCCTGAAAAATCTACTATCAGCTGCTAATGGGTGAAATATTTACCAATCACCCCCTGCTGGGATCTTTCTCTGGTGAATGTGGGCACTGTCTGCTTTATGATTCTGGATCAGATCCTGGATCAGATTCAGACTCAAACATCTTCAGGCTGGTTTAAAGAGTTCAAATTTCCAGTCAACAAAGTTACTTTGTTTGTTTACAGTCATCTGTTGGAGAGTCAGGCTCCACCTCCTTGATATTAGCCAATCAGAAGACAGTGGGCTCTTGAGACACAAGGGGGCTCAAAACAGCTTGTTTCAGACAGAGGATGAGATGAGGGACTGTATAAGCGGCTATTATTAGATAAATAAGAACTTTTTTTGAACTGCAGTATATGCAGAACTACTCTACAGGAGGCCAGCACTATAAATATGAAGCCAGTAAATGAGAATAATAGGTAGTCTTCCATTGAACTGTTGGGAATATGGTATAAATGAAAGTGTCATATGTACATATCAAGAAACACTGTGTGCACCGGATCACTGAGAAACACAACCATTTTTACTGTTTCACCAAACAAGAGAGAGTCCTCCTTACTGCTCCAAACACTTTGCGTTCTTTTTATTTTCTCTGACAAAGATAAAACCCTGTTTGGATGAATCCCAGGAAGCAGGGCGTCGTAGTTTGTTGACAGTCCTAACTTAGAAACAGAAACCTCCATAATGGTCCAGAGGAAGCAACGCAGAAGAAGTGCCGGTTTGTTCTGTTTGTCCTTATCATGGCTGCACACATTGAGCCGAGTGTCATCCCACATGTCCTCAGAGGTCACTCAAAGTTTCCTGTCTGTCCAAAGGGAAGGGAAGGAAGGAGCAGAAAGAAAGAAGGAAACAAGGGAAGAGTGGACAGATAGTACATGAGGACGAACTGCTTGTGGTTGAGAAGAAAGGAAAGAAGGAGAAAGAAAAAGAGGGGATGGCAGAGGAAGGAGTGGGAGGTCATACAGGAAGTTTTGAGAGATTTTTTTTTTTACTTCCCTCGGGTCATGCATGAATACAGTGTGTGTGTGTGTGTGTGTGTGTGTGCGTGGACTTTGTTTCGGAGTCACAGGGACATGCAAGGTCACGTCTCTCTGTGTGTATTGTCTCTGGGAGGAGCTGACTGTCTGCAGCTTTGCTGGGTGTCGTCATCACGGCCCCACTCAGGCAGATGTTGGAGCGACTGTGTGTGTTGCGTTCATCAAGTTTAACCAAAAATCACACACACTTGAAGAAATGATTTCGCATTACCAGAGTGTATGAGCTGTGCTGTCAGCCTCTATTCTCTGTCCTCCTGGTCACCTCCTGTCTGTCTGGGTGTGTGCCTTCCTTTCTCCATACTGTGCACCTCTAATTCTTAGTTTTACATAATGACATCATAATGACTTTTCTATTCTCTTTAAAGTCGAGGTGAAATCATAAAATTTACATTAACAATATTTTTTTATGGTAAAGCAATACTTCAACATTTTCCCTGCCCAGTGCAGTCAAGTTTAGTTTAGTTACAGTAATAATAAAACAATAACATTTGGGAAAACCTGAAATTAATACTAATAGTGTCAGAAAAAAACATATCTACATACAGCACTATTCATCAAAACAAAGAAATGTGCAAGAGAAGTTAGATAAAACCTAGATAAAATAATATATATATAAAAAAATGGTAATAGTAATAGACACATTGACAATATTTGCAGTAAGATATTGGAGATATATTGGACATTGTTGCATTTATGAGGTGAAGATTGTTGAGAGGTCCGACTGCCCTTCACTCTTCTGTGTGTGACTGTGTCAACTCCAGCATCTAACTTTACTCATGAACACATTAATACATCTTGTGCGTTTAATTCGTCCAAACTTCAAAGTGTGGAAAAACAATAAATCATGGTTCCACAGGGGTCAGTGTCACCAAGAGTCTTGTAAACATGTGGTTGCCAGGTATGCAGCAGAGGAAGCCAGTGCTCCCTGTCAGGACATCGTCTAGACATCAGGGCGGCAGGTTTCTTGTGTTTTTGTTTTTCTGGTCTATATGATAAGTAAGCTAACTGACTTCTCATCGAACTCCAGACGATAATCTCTGTAAGTGTATTTCCAAAGATGTTAAACTATTCTATTAAATTAAATTCTGGATAAATGAAGCCTGGACCGGGGGAAAAGAACAGATTGAATTAACCCGAAAGGACCCACGGTGACAGTGGTGCCACACACCCTTTAAAGTCTCTGGAAAGTTCCTGATGGAGCTTTAATCTTGAATTTAACTGATGAGGTCCCAAAGTGACATCCACTGAACATACTGGCAAAGTCATGTGACACTATGTGAATTGTTCCAAATCACTTCCAAAATGGCCATGTGTGTGTCAGGTGAGCACATGGGGTGAAAGAAGCTAATTTTTAAAAGCTCTTTTTACAGTAAAGGTGATTTTCAACCCATGTAACAATTGTAATCCTTTAATAACATGTCCAAGATCACTTTAAAGCTGTTCTGAGTATATTCCTTACAGTAATTGATATATAAAAAACATATGTGTCACATCAGGCCTTCAACCTAAAAAATGCTGCAGAAAATACCATGTGATGTATTTGTCACAATAAGGAAAATGGCTTAAATGAGTTGCTCAAATAATTCCGTTGAATAAGTTAATTTTTATTAATTTATTTTTCTGTGGATCATTTGAAAGCAAAAAAATTCAGTGAAGTTCAATAAATAAATAATAAAATGTATTATGACACATGTTTTACCTATCAGTCCCAAAACTGCACCTTCTCTTTAGCTGAAACACTTTCCTTGGTAAATAAAAAGACAAACAAATGCACAAACAGGATGCAAACAATGCCTGGAAATCACACCAGAGGATTACAACTCCATTGATGAGTAAATGGTGGTGGTGGGTCGGGGTAGACCTCCATGACGAATGCATTGCAAGGTACAAGTACCACATGGAGGTCATGGAGGTGGTACCTCTACCTGTTCTGGCAAACCATTGTGCTCAGCCATGTCAATGCACAGCTCATCTACCACTGTGACTGTAAACTACTTGAAGTTTTCACAAGCTGGACACTGGTACGTTCACAAAGAGTTTACCCAACATTAAAGGTCATATCTCCTCCACTACAACCACCCAAGAGACTTCTTGTTGCAGTTCAAGCTGATTTTCACTCTGTCAATGTTGCACTGCAGATATGTGCTGCTCAGTTTTCTAGAAATAGCATATTATTGAAAAATATCAGGCTGTTTTATTGGTTTATTGTTCAGGTTGCATATTAGTGTGCTATAAAACTACTTAGAATAATAATTAGTTGCTAACCTTTATCAATCAAGAACCAATTTTGATTTATGTTGTGGAAATGCAAATGAAAAGGCAACTTTAGATTTAAAAGAAAAAAATGTCAAGTGGATTTATTGTCAACATGTAAAATCTATGTTAAATAACCTATAAAACACCCAATGTGACCTATATATCACATTGGGCCTTCCTATGAAATACCACATTTGACCTATATGTCACGTTGGGCCTTCCTATGAAATACCCCAATACCCCAATGTGACATTGGGGTATTTTATAGAAAGGCCCAATATGACTTATATGTCACTTTACAGATCTTGGACACCAGATGTTTGGGGTTTTTTGCCAAAATGACTTCAGAAATATGTTCCATGTGGTCCTGTACTATATATCTAGCCTGTATTATAGCCAGCATCATTTTGCTTTAAAGAAAAATGGGTGTGGGCTCTTACGTGTTAAAGGAGAGGAGTTGAACTTCTTCCTTCACAATAAAAGTCCTCTGGATTGTTTTATTTCACACATAATAAATGTCTTATGACCTGACATTGTAATGTAACTGTGTAATGAGTATTTCTAAAGCTCAACCTGAATATTAAGTGACATGTAGAGGCAGTGTGAGTGAATATAAAGTCTGTCATACAAACACAACCAACACAGGTGAACATCTGCACAGTGTGACATGAATAAACCCAGAGTACTTAGATACTTGTGTAAGTAATGCAAGGTAAATATTTGCTTCTTGTTCAGTCTGAATGCACCTTAATGGCCCGTTGTTGTTCCAGCATTGTGAATGTAATACGCTGTGTGTGTTTGTGTGAGAAGGAGAATTAAAAGGCATTAATGTCCTTAAGTTATGAATCATTTTGTACAGTTGACCTAGAGTTACACACACACACACACACACACACACACTGCATAAAGTTGCACATGACACTCTTTAGTTCATGCATAATCATTCTTCACACTCTGCTGACTTTTTTCTGTATTGTGTGGG
>OOFC01015223.1:0-17555 GCA_900323345.1 Pseudochromis fuscus
GCTAGCTAGTTAGCCCTATGGCGTTAGCATAGTCTTACCTTGGAGCAAACGTATGTATGCTTGTTTATTTTCGAGACATTTCACTGGGAATGAGGTCGTCCACACTGTTTAATCCATTGTAGGCACTGCTCCAGTTTTGTTTTTGGCTTTGGAAAGGGAAAGATCTGGACTCCCCCAGCCAAACTCTTGGGGTACCTAGTGTCCGATTTACACTCTCCATATGCACATCGCTTCACCATTTTGGAGCTCCGCAGCTTGTTGATAGTTGTTCCTCTTCTTCTGTAAAGTTTTATGGCGGTTGGCAGTCTCGTAAGCCACCAAATAAATCAATCAGACAGTGGATGTCATCGAGGGTTTAGTAGAGTTTGACGGACTATGCTTTCATAGCAACGGTTGCTGGGATGTATGATTGGTCAATGGCCGTTTGGGGGGGCGGAGTTTGCGAAAGGTCAATTAAAACAACTTTAGATAAACCTGCTCTCGCGTTGGTGTCTGCATCTGGGTCCTTGTTCCTAGCCTGCTTCCTGACAGAAATGACCACTAAAGAAAAGAGAGACCAACAACACCCCTTTCCAAAGTCTTAAAGCTCGAGTCCGTCGCCTCCTTGCATCAAAATGTGAGTTCAGGCCACACAGAAATAGCACAAACTATTTTCACAAAATGGGGAAAAAAAATTCTAAGCAGGACTGCAGCCCTGTCACCACTGAACACCACTTATCCTGACTTAACTCAATGTTGAGCCTTGTCGAGCACCTCTAGTCCTCGTCTGAGTGTCTCTGGGGCTGTGATTGGAGTGTCAGGCCGAAGCACAGCACAGCACAGCACTCCGTAAGTGGCTATCTGGAGCTCCATTTGGGAACACTTAAGTCTCTCCCTCTGCTAATTACGTAGCTCTAATTAGCTTGCGGGTAGAATCCAGTAAATGCCTAATTGTCTATTGACATTATGCAATGAGCTGCAACAAAACCCTCTATCTCTGTTACCGTATCGCCTCAACAGCAAAAAAATATAGGCTGCTGAAAGTGTCAGTCTTTGCGGTTTGAGCTACATTTGCAAACACGGGCGCACAATGGAAAGAGAATACGAATATTCATGTTCAGTATTCCAATCATGACTTTTCAAAGTCGCCGGAGATGTGAAAGACTGGAGTCTGTCAGAGTTAGGCAGAAATATTGTCTCCATCTCTTTTTGCCGGCTCTGTCTGTCTGTCTCTCTCTTTTGGTCTTTGTTCCTTCATCAAATCAAAATTAAATGAGCTTTACTGGTGTAAAATATTCATGTTTGAGCAACAAAACTAACAATATGGAGTTAATGAACAATAGTCAAAAGACATGACAGGACATTAGAAATGATTAACAGTAACAAACACCCACTCTACCATCCTCCTGCAGCAGATCCCATGAGCATTTCCAGGATCTTCAAAATCTCACATTTTCTGTAGAGGAAACAAAGTGTATTATAAAGATGTAACCATCTGAACATCCTGCTTTTTTAGCTCTGGGACACATTCAGTACCTGTGAGTGAATTTATTTTCAAGGTTTTGGATATAATAAGAATTAGCACACCACAACAGCAGCAGTAATTGATGCATGTTATTTATGCTTTTAATCCAGTCCCTCTGCTTTGCAGGTGGAACATTTGAAGCATCAGCAGCAGCCCTAAATGGCCGGCTTTTCGAGGTACAATCCACCAAATATAGACATTTCGGTTCCCTTTTGATGGTGCAAGCAAACTGAAGACACAGCAGATGTATCACAGCAGTTTCATGTAGCAGTTGAGAAGTCTAAGTGTGTTTATGAAAAAGACAACAGGCACATTTGAAAAGCAAAGTTGTTTTATTTTGGTTCTCTATAAGGACGCTGGTAATTCAAAGTTTATTCTGAATCTTTCAGGGAATACATCCGTTGAAACAGACTCCCGCGAGGTCATATTATCTCAACAATACACCAAGACCATTAAATATCATTCCTTATCAAATGGACCTCTAATTGAAGACATTTCTGTAAATTAAAATAAAAGCTTTGTCTGCACAAATGCAAATATTATAAATGTTTATTTCTTGACTGTACACTAAATAGTTGTGAAAAAGAAGTATATAAAAATAAAAAGCTTTGAAATCAGAATACTTAAAGCTTCCTGTCGGCTAAAAGCTTCTGATGGTGATGAAATGTTCCTGAAATATTTAAGCGCACCAACCACCGCGCTAAGTAGCCAGTGATTAGTCCACATACAGGACATTTGGGGAATATGTGGTTTTTATTGCTGTTGGGGTCACAGCAGTTGTCTCTAAAAAAACTCTTCCTGCTATCCCTCCTATTTTATTTTATCACAATAACAAAATAAGAGTCCAAATCAAGTTCAGAAGGAGCTGGAGATTCAGGTGATAATGTGTCAAGTCTTCACTAACAAGAGCTAACATTGGCTCATAGACTTGTGTTTTTTTTTAATCCACCCAGTATATTCTGTCAGACAAGCTGCAGTTTGTTAGCAACACTCATGACATGTTTGCCATCTGTGTTGAATCTGCTGGATCCTGAGCAAACTGGAGAAAAGTTGAAACCCCGACAGCCTCTGCTGTACTTTATGCTGTAAATCTAGACTGTTGGACTTTTTTATATAGTGGAAAAACAACCAAAAAAAAAACATTGCATGCAACAGTAATGCATTTTACATCCACAAACTATTCTTGCTATGTGAAGTCATGGAGAGCAACCGTTGCCAGGAGCAAACATTAACAGTGTTTATGTAATGGCTGTCACTGCCAGAAGGGGGAGACAGAGGGTTAAAGGTGCTGTCGATGTATGAAAACATTTGGCGAATACCTACCGTAGATAAGTTATGGGTACGTTTTGCAGAAGTTAGGAGCACGCTGAAGCACGCTGGTATACGTCGTTTTTTGAAACGTTAAAATGTTGCGGATATGGAGACCATAAGTGGTAGGTAAGTTACACGATCGTTGTAAGTTACTTGTAAGCCGTGCTAAAATGGACAGAGTCATTGATAGGAAGCTAAAGGTGCAGCATTATCAAGTCAGCACTCGTTCAGAAAAAAAAGCGGCTCGACATAAGACTGGTGAGGCTGAGATGAAACGATGTCGCACATTGAGCATAAGTTTGGCTTTCGTTGGGCGTATGTCGTGGATGCTGGCGACACGCTAAGCATTCATTGGTATAAATTCGCTATAAGTTAAAGAAATGTTCTGTGTAAGGTGCTAATACATCATGTACAAGCCCTACTCGTTACGAATATGTTATGTATATGTCCAACATTAAAAAAAATATATCAATAGTTCACCATATGCTAGCGTTTTAGAGAAATGTTGATACATTGGCATATGCTGGTTAAACTGTCAAGGTGTGACTGCGCCTTCAGGCCTTGGCTATGTATAGATATAAGAAACTAACATGACATCACCCTTTGGTTTGTGGAGCCAGAAGTGACCATACAACATGACAGTGAAAAAAGATTTTTTGTAATTTGCTTACTGCATCTGTGTGTGGTTCACCAGCTGCACAGCAGCAGAGACGTGCGCCTCCAGAGGGAGGTCGCCACTGCCCAGCAGATCATCAGCTGCCCTCCACCCTCCTCAGAGGATCTCTACGGCTCCTGCTGCCTCAAAAAAGCACACAGCCTCCTCAAGGACCCATCCCAACCCGGACACTGTCTGTTTATACTGCTGCCCTCAGGCAGAAGATATAGGATATTTAAAACACAGACAAACAGACTAAAAAAACTGTTTTTATCCAAGAGCCATTACTGCATTAAATGCTGAAAAGACAGGATCTGTCACAGATGCACCAATGCTTCTTGTGCAATATGCATTATGAGGAATAACAAGGGAAGAAGGATAGGATCCAATTTCGTTAAAGATTATTCTATATGAAGGGAGGAGTTAGGAGGCGGGACTGACCCTTGAACCAGAGGACACTGCCTATACACATTTTTTTTTTTTAAATCCAATATCTACTTAAGTTGAAATGATTTTCAGATGGATCACCAGATCATTAATAAGAAGAACTGACCTTCACTAATGACATCAGAATCACCTGAAAAAAAATACTGACTATTTCATGATTGAAAATGACCATTTATGAACTGAAGTCAACTGGAGCCAGAGTTTTTTGGAGCCAGCATCTAGTGGCCATCATTGGTATTGCACGTTTTTTTTGGTTGGTTTTTTTGCACTTCTGCATTGGCCTCATTTCTGGGACCTGGTTGCTGCCTCCATTTCTATACACAGTCTATGAATAAGATGCTACTAGTACTAAACCCTTAATGTTTAAATTGTAACATGTTGTTACATCAAACATGAAGATGACATGATTTCATCTTCAGTCCTGAACTTTCAGTTTGCTGCATCCTCATGAAAAAACAAAACAAAACAAAAAAAACCTATATAATGAACTTTCATGCTCACACTTCAGTTACAGGTTTGGCTACAAACTTATTCCACTGTCTGGTCAAGTGGAACATTTAGTTCACTCTGACTGCTGAAGGTAAAACATTTCAGATCTTAACTTTTATCTCTCAAACTTTTTTATATATATAAAATGATTAATCCAACCTTACATATCCCCTGGAGTGTCTGCAGACTCCTCAGCTCGCATGTCAAAGCTGGTTACAGGAGATATAAGCAGTCTGTCACATCCCATGTTTGAAATACTTTATTGAAACTAAAAAAAAAATCTCTTAACTGTTCCATCAAATGAGACAATGTAAATCTCTGTGTTCAAATGCACTACTGAGGATATTCACATATAATTGATATGACAAAACATCATCCATATTGTAGAAAACACACGGTTAGCCTCCAGTAGCACTTTACATTTTAATCCTGTTCTGTAGCTTCCAAGTCTCTGAGGAGACTCCGACATTTTGATGCTGTACATCAAGCAAACAAAACATTTTCTTTTCATTTCAAACTCAATTCTCATTCATTTTGTGCTGTCAGGAGCTTCCCAGGACGTAAATATTTCACTATGGCAACAATCAGACCACTATCTAAAAAGGATGATATAGGCAGGAATCATTGACACTTCAATTGGAGTCACCTGCTTTGCCTAAGGGCACTGGAAAGATAAAAGAAAGTGCTACTTTACTTGTTGCTTTGTGCGATTATCTGCATCACAATCGCTGTGTGGAGAGAGAAACTGACAAGAAAGGTGTCATCTGAAGTGAGGTTTTGCCCGGATACAGCGGCATGAAGGGAGAGTTGCTTTTGACAGCGGCATTATTAATTCATTGGTGTGTTTATGAATCTTATTGCAGCTTTTTTTATTTATTTCGTTTTTTTTATTTCCAAAGCTCAAAAGCATCCTTCTGGGCTGACATGTCAGTGAGCAGGCCCACACGTGCGAGTGCGTGCGTGGGTATATTTTTTTGAATGTCCGTGTGTGCATGCGGTTTGTTGGTGTCTCTCGGGGCCAAAACAACACTTCTGCTAAAATACAAACACAGCAGCTCTGCAGAACCCAGAGGAGAATTACATTGCTGCAGGTGTTGTTCAAGGTGTTGAGGGCCCGGCGAGAGCGCTACTGTCTGCCTGCGTGCACACATGTCTGCAGGTACGTACGTGCACACGTGTCGAAGAGGTCTGCTGCGTGCAAACAAATGCATAATACAGTACAAGTTACCGAGGATTTTGCATCATCTTCTGTGTGTGTGTGTGTGTGTGTGTGGTGGTGCAGGAGCCGCAGGTGTTTTGTCATGGTTTGTCAGGCTGTACAGATGTCACCCACCCTCAGGCGGTACCCCACTGGTCATTCTGCACAAGTCAGAACTGACAGCCCTCCTTTGATAGCGAGCACCAACTCCTAAGCACAGAGTACCACCTCTCCGGGGAGATTTCTGGTAAAACGAGAGCAGCATTAAGTTCAGAAAAACCTGCCCCGAAGCCTCGCCTTTGCACCGCAGACCGAACACCTCCAAACCCCTCGCCGAAACCCACATATGCAAACAGCCAGTGTTCTTCAGTTTAAAGTATGATAATAACTCAAAGTAATTACCACGGAGAGGTGTCCGAAAACTCCCTTTTAAGCAGCTTTTTCTGCCAAACATCAGCTCTCAGACATAATTACTACAAGCACTCAAGGTACATTAATACTGACAGGCTGACTGGAAAGATTCATGCATACTCTTTACATATATCAGCTCTCAGATGGGATTATATAAGACATTATATAAAGAATAATCTTATATTCTGTATTTACATGTGGTGATGTGTGTAGCTTTTATACAAAGATACAAAGTAAATGGCTCAGTAAAGCTCCGATATTGGCAGCAGGTATGGCAGCTGCATGTCAAAGGGGTTGCCATGGTGACTGGGCACAGTCGGCTCAGCCATCCCCTCCCTCCCTCTCGCTGTGCCTCTCTCACTTCGCCTCTTTCAGTCACTTTTTCTTTTTTTTTTTTGCTCCTAGTTATTTCGTCTCATACCAGTGAGCAGCTTTATTTTACTGTGGTGGCCTTGCGGACGTAACCAACAAAAGCATCGCAGCAGAACAGTCTCAGACCTTTAAAGAGCATTGTAGCGCTCGTCATTAGCAAAACAACAACACAACTTCTGCGTCCCCTTTTCCCAGCGCGAGCAGCGAGAGGACACGGACGGAAAGCGACACTGGCTCTGGCATCGTGCCTTCATATCCTGATAGCTTGTTCCCTCGGAGCGCCATAATTGGGGGGGAAAAGAAAAAAAAAAAAAAAAAAAAGACAGAGCGAGCCCAGAGCTGATAATCACATCCTGACAAGAGAAATTATCGTGTTCAGTAGCAGAACAGGGCAGTTGCGTGTCTCAGACACAAATGTCACACTGCTTTTTGCTCGCTCGCCTTACATACTGAGGTCATCGAGTGCCTCGGCGTTAATTGCTTAGCCGTGGACTTTGTGGATCTCACTGGAGCTTTCTCAGCATCCCCTTTAAAACCTTCGGAGATCATGGCCAGCACAGCTCTATATATTCTCAGCCTCTGGATTTCTGGCGAGACTCCCTTAGATTTAAGCCGGCCTTAACCACCTTCACTTATGCAAAGGCTTCCTCTCCTTCACTGTATTCACTGGCTGTCATTAATGCAGTTTACCATGGTCTTTAACCCGCTCATTAACACAGTCGATTAGTGCAGAGGAGCTAGGACAGGAGAGAACAGTGGCGGAGCATAATGGTTAAATGTCACCAATATTCAGTCTGCAATGTAAGCTCATAATGAGAGCGAGGGAGCTCTGAAAATAGGAGCTATTGCTTGTGATGGGAGTCTCATGCAATGACTCAATGGGTCCTTTGTCTTTCTGAGCTCGCGTACAGCAGCGCGGTGACACAAAATGTGCATACACTCGCACAGTGCAACAGTGACATTTCGATACACACACACACACACACAAATTCGCCCAGCCACATGCAGAGCTTTCATTTCCACTCCTGTAATGAATGGTGGGGTGCGCACGCAGTGACTCAGAAAGTCACACACAAAAAGAAAATGACACACGCTTTCATATAGCGAGCACACCACACGCCACACAAACACATGAGAACCATAATATACACAGCTGCCTCAAAACATCAAATTAACCCAGCTCACATAATCCCTCCAATTTCTTTCCTTTCGTCGAGGAGGGTGCAGCGTGCTAAGAAAAGTCTTTTTTCTTCTTCTACAAATGAGGCTGTGGCTTACGGGGGACAGTGGGGAGGAGCAGGAAGGTACAGAGGACTGCCACAGAGTCTTTTTGGATCGGGGTTTGTGGTATAGCCAGTCAGCCTTCGCCGTCGCTCCCATGTCGCTAGTGTTTACCGACGGCACAGTGTGTACAGAAACAGTCCTCTGCGCCTCAGAGACGTCGTTTGTGCCTTGAGGACCCAGTAGATAAAATGTTTGGAAACGTGATTCAATGTTTCAATGAGAGCACCAACAAAATCTGCGCTTTGAAAAGTTGCCCAGAGGATTAGCGTTGGATCTGTCGTCAAAGTACGGCCTCATGGGTGGGTGACTTTATCGAAAAACACCCCACAGTATTTTTAGAAGGTGGCCCCCAGTGAGACTCAGACCCTCTCTCCCAGCTGGATTACTGTTACACTGTATAATACTTGGTACCATTTTTTTTTTTTTCCACACCACTGCTTTTAAATGTTTTCATTTTCCTGGACTGAGAACATTTTCTCACCTTGAGAGTGATTGGCGGAGCTGCTGCTGCACAGATAAACAACACAGTATTGAGTGTAATTATTAATGGTTAATGTGATTGTCTATGGAGATTATAAAGGGGATAATAACTTGAATTAACATTTGTGAAAAGATTTTTTTCCATCAGTAAGTTTGAACACGCAGATGGTTGATGCCAAGGCTCAAGGACACTTTCACAATGCAGTTGGAGCTCTCACAATAGCACACTTCAGAAACAAGTCTCAGAAAATGCATTTAATGGTGCCACTGTTTCATTTGGTATTCAGTTAGAACAGATCCATTGTTCATTGACAAGATTTTTTTCCTAGGACTTCATATCTCTGCTCAGAGCGGGAAGGTTAAGAGTATTGATTGTGTATAGGAGCAACCAGGTCTCACACGAACCACAAACATGTCGCATTTGCTTCATCCATTCTAGGGCTGCAACGATTCCTGGAGTAACTCAAATAACTCGATTAGGAAAAATCCTCGAGGCAAAAAAACTTCGAATCGAAGCGGCATTTGATCACAGAGTAATGTTTTTCCAGAGGATTAGCTAGGTGGCGGTAATGAGCAACAAAGTTCCAACCACTGTAAAACAAACAGAAGAAGAAGAAGTGGCAGTTTGTCCAAGTGGAGTTGCCGTCGGGCATACGCAATTGGGCAGTAGAACCACCTGATAAAAACGGACGACGCCAGAGAGCAACGCTTTAGGTTTTTGAATTTTTTTTTCAGTTAAAACGCGAAACAGCTCGTTAGCCCTCACTGAACAGTCGACTGACAAAGTATTATGCACACTCTGCAGGAAGGAGTTTTCTTGTTGCTGAAGCATTTCCAGCTTAAAATACCACATTAACGGGAAGCATACAATCGTCAGGGATTCTGCTAGTATTTCTTAATTAGCATTTCTTATACGATTACTCCATAGAAATATTGATAGAATACTTGATTACTACAATAATCGATAGCTGCAACCCTAATACATTCTATATACCAGTCCTCCAACCACTGGTCCGGGGCCCGGTACCAGTCCATGAGGTATTTGTTACTGGGCTGTACAGAAAAAATGATAATACATATAAACTCCTTTGTATTTATTATTAGTCTGAAAGACGTTTTATTTTGAAAAACGACCGGATTCTCTCCAACTTAACTTTCACCTGTGCCTCTTGACACGTCAATACGACGTATCACAAATCAGACACGAAAAATAGACCCGCAAACTAGCGAAAATACGTCTTTGGAGAGCTTCTTTGAAAAGGGGAAACATTTGTTTTTATGCCAGTTGTGTTATTTTACTTTTGCTGTATTTATCTGCCACACCTTGAAGACCAGTACGTATAAATAATACCTACCATATTTTCCGGACTATAAGCCGCTACTTTTTTCCGACACTTTAAACCCCATGACTTAAACACTGGTGTGGCTCATGTATCACGAAGCTCGTTGGCTTTTTACAAGCTAGCAAGCTCTGTGCCTTCGATACATTTAGCATCGTCACATCAGACCCGGTCAGAGTGAACCACATGAAACTGTTTGAATAAATTCAATAGCGGCGTATAGACAGGTGTGCTCAATAGTTCGGAAAATACGGTACATTAAACCGGTCCGTGGTGCAAAGATGGTTGGGGAGCCCTGCTACACACAGTCTACAGATAAGAGCCAGAAGCTGATTCATCCACTTTAACTGTATTTAAAGTTTACAACCTCCTCAACTCTTCCTGCAAGCTTCACAGTTGTTAATGGTACAGTACAGGCTGCTAGCTTGTATTTCCTGCTAACGTCTGTGTGTCTTCATTTCATGGAACAAGATGTCATTCAGTTTCTGTCTTCAGCGTGGGCCACTTGCAAACATTACACTTCTTTCCAATTAAACTTTCCAATCACTGGCAGCATACTGTACGCCAAGATAGTTTTCACACTTAGTACATACCACATGCAAATTAGCATCCTTCTCTGGCTGAGCTAACCGCCTTCCCACACACAAAAATGAAATTATGCTCTGGCCGGGACTAATGGCTTAAAGTTTGATACAACAAGAGTAATTACTTAGTGTTACTGATGCTCAATAAATTGCCAGTCATACATTTGTCTCGCCATGGTCGGCTTAGACCCAGCGCTCCATTAAAGGTCAACGAGATATTTTAACGCAATGGATAAATAGCCTCTTCTGTTTCACACAGCATGACCAGTTGAGTACTGTAGACTGTGTAACATCCACTCATTACACTCTGTAGTATCATTTCAGCATTAAAATATTCTGCCTTGGCATATTGCACACGAACCAACAGAGTAAACAGCTATGGAGTGCTGGTAAATGTCATGTGACAGGCTGTTTAAACTGTTCCCACTCGTGTTGTGGCTCAGTGTTGTACCTGGGGTTTGGCTGAAATTCCCTCGCCTGTGGACAGAGCTCAACTTTACTACCTTCCCACCACCATCTGGAACATCACCAGCCCGGCGTGCTTATCCAAGGAAACCATCCACATAACAGGACGGGCTTGCCAAATTCCCTGCTCAGCCATGGGCGGCCATGAAAGGTAAGGCAGACAATGGGGAAATGTGGACGATAAAGGGAGGGAAAAGGGAAGAAGTTGCAGCAGATCTAGCATCAAAGGATTAATTTTTGTAAGGAATTTAGAGAGGTGGTTTCCAGGGAGGTACACCAGATTTCAGGGCCACAACCTGCCCCCCTTTAAACTCAGCGGGATGTTTTTTACAAGGTTCTGCCAACCCACCTGCTTGGACTAAACCAGTGCTGGGAGAACATGAAGCAGCAAGTTTCTTTCTCTTCATGGCCTCCACATCAGTCGAGGACCCATACTGAGGCGCCAAGGGTTGTCCTCCATCTTCCATCTTTCAGTCATTTGGCTGTGATTCCCCCCAAACACTGGATCCATATAACAGCACACTGGGTTTGTACAAAGCATGTGTAAGGGTTAAAAAAAAAAACATCCATTATACTTTACTGCATCTTTTTCCCCCACCGAGGTTTCTGGGCCTATTTCGTGTGCGAGGCTGGTGCTGCCACTTTAAGCGAGCTTTGATTGTCAGATGGGCTGATAACCCTTCTGCCTCCTTTCCCAGCATCTGTCAATCACTGTGGAGCCTGTGAGCCACAAGGAGCATAAGAAGCTACACAGCCAGAAGGGAAGAGAGTGACACACAAAGAATTAGACAGGAACACACACACACACACACACATACATACATACACATACATACAGGGAGAGGAGAAGTAGAAACCTCCCCTGCACCCATTAGAGGTCCAGCAGCCAATGTACTGGCTAAACTCAATCGAAGCCTGTTTCAGCATTTCTGATCATTAAACTAATGCCCAGAATTAGGGATGGAGCTCCGTCCCCTGCTGTCTCCATTAATCTATTACTGTTCATTGACTGGTCTAGTTTCTAGCTTGAAGATAATCATGTTTCCCCAGCATACACCATTTACTCGACTTCCTTTGCTGATGTGACAGAGTTGCTAGTTGCTGATAAAGGCTAACACCCACCAACTGTCACTTACTGTGTGCGCTCCTACTCCGCTGGGGCTGGGGCTGTGTCCTCTACATCATACTCCTAATACTGTTGATGAGTGTGTACTGAGGCCTGACTGAGCTGCTTAGCAAAGATGATTTATCCAGTACAATGGTTTATAATGGGGGAGTGATCAATAGGTTAGGATTTGATTAAACAAAGCAGAAAATCTCCTTTTTTGTTCCTTCTTCTTAGAAAGGTTGTTTATTACATTGATGTGTGTCATTTGAAATTCGCAGTGTTTTATTATTATGCTTTAAATAGCGCAACTAATTCGTCGTAAAGATTTGACTGGGCTGTAATGTAAATTGAATACTTTTATTCACACCAGTTAGGCATTTTTATTGAAGGGAATATGAGGTAAACAAGTTTTTAAAGTCGTCACCTCTAAAGACCCAGTCGCATTAGCATTCACACAAGTTACATTTGAGACTGAAATCGGTTAAAGCTGAGCTAATTGATTAGCATTTTAGAATATTTTAGCTCAATATTTGAGTTTTGCACCCTGCAGTTTGTTTTCATTCACTCTTACTGTTTATCAGTGTTGTTTTCAGCCTCAGCTGCTTTCAGCAAAAAGCTCTAATAAACCCACAGCACAGCACCAGACAAGGTTAGTGTCTCGCTGACTAACTCTACAGCTAAAAGGAGGGTAAATGTTGGATGTACATTCACAGATCCGTGGCTGCAAATAAATCCCAATACTGTTGCATGTCTTAATTGAGATAATAATATCTCAGTTTTGTGACTACAGGTTGTTGTGCTGCACATATGAAGCTAAATAGTTAATTGTTGCAGGCTCATGTTAAAGGATTCACAATTAAGCTGAAAAAATGAAGTGATTTTTTTGTCTTGCATTGCTCACACGAATATGGCCTCTGGGCTGATTTCAGAGATTTAGCCATATTTGAATATTCGTCCTCAACAACCAATAGGAGCGCTCCTCCTGGAAGCTGCAATGACCAGAACTTCCACCATCAACAATGAACAGGATTGTGAATATTGCTGCCTTTTACCTGCTGTGGAGGTTTCACAAGGTACAAAGTCACATTCGTGTCATAAAACTCTGAACGACTACAGATGGCAACGATAAGCTCGTCCTCCATTTGTGCTTCTCGGTGACGTCAGGTGATCTCAACACAGGATGGATGGCAGCTGCTTCAGCTCACCTGTGCCTGTCAGGCATTATAAGCTGGCACCTGTTCAGTGTCTCTCACATTTACTTCCACGTAGCATCAGTTAGCTGTGTTTCCTTTGCTTTCTTTGGTTTCAGTTTGGTTTTATTAAACTTAAGTTCATCTTAAGATTCTTGTGCATTATAAGACATTTAAAGTTAGTTTAACTTACAAATACCAGTTCCTCTGCTGCCTTGAAAAAGCAAGTTGAGTCAATTCAAAGACTCACTTTGTTTCAACCTAGTTCATGTAGTTAACTACAATTTTATTGTTGTCTTCTCATTACAAGTCAAGTTCTGACTGATGATTAACGTTTGAGATGTTGTTATTTTAACTCAATATTTCAAGTTAAACCAAAGAATTACTGTAAATTGAAAATAAAATACCGTATTTTCCGGACTATTGAGGGCACATGTCTATAAGACGCTATTGAATTTATTCGAACAGTTTCATGTGGTCCACTCTGACCGGGTCTGATGTGACAACGCTAAATGTATCGGCGGCGCGGAGCTTGCTAGCTTGTAAAAAGCCAACGAGCTTCATGCCCCCGAAACATGAGCCACACCGGTGTTTAAGTTCAAAGCGTCGGAAAAAAGTAGCGGCTTATAGTCCGGAAAATACGGTAATGTCTCTCACCAATTTCTTTGTGTGGGTTTCAAGTTGATTTTAGGTTCAAATACATGAGACACATTTAGATTGCTTGCCATCATAAGTTTGAATTTCAATTTCTAATATGTTTACATGCTAATGTGCAGGTTATTTCAATGATAATTTCAAGTATGTTATCTCAAAATCCAGAAAGAATTCAGACACATCTTCCTTTATTTTTTTGTTTTTACTGAAAACTTAAAGAACCAAGTTTAATGAACTTATACAGATCTGGCAAAAGTCAACATAATTAATTCTTGTAAGTTTCACATTTGAAAACTCATACAATCAAGTTCATACTGCCTAATTTTCTGAGGCTCTTTCAACTAAAGTAAAGAAGTAAGTGGACATCACTGAATGGGGCTGTCATGTCTCCCTCAGCTGCCACTTACACTGAGTCAGTTTGTTACTCGTCAAATCAGAGCAAGAGGCAAAATCAAAAGAGATTTCCATCCATATTGATATTGCTGTGGATGAAACAAGCAGTGATGCACGCTACAGAGTAATCTAATTACTTTAAATAAAAGCAGAAGGCTGAAACCTGCTGTCAGAGTACGTGTTATTGATTGCAGTCACCAACTTTCCCGCTAACAGATTAATGAAAACCTTTTACATCCAACTCAGTGGCCAGCACCTAGTTTGAACAGATATTTTCTCCCCATCATCATCGTCAGCAGCAGCATCAGCAGCAGCAGCAGCAGCAGGCAAATCCAGCAAATTAATGGCTGCACGCTGCCTTCATGACGCCTGGCCCTTCATCAAACTGCAGTGACGGGAAAAAAACAGGATCATACAAACAAAGATGGAGGTGTGATGAGGTGTCAGAGCAGAAAGAAATAATTGTCAACATGTGTCACCCACTTGCAGTGTGTGTGCGTATATAAATTAAATCCTCGCATATGCTAACTTATGCATGTGGTTTTTTTATTGATGTGTACGTCTGTTTTTCGAGAGCATCTGAGGGCATCCTCATATGTGAGGGGGGAACGCTTGTGTGTATGTGACAGTAATAAATGTGGTGAGAGGGAGGCTGGCGGGGGGAGAGTGATGGATCGTCTGCGTGCTGCAGGCTCAGTCTCCAGGGAGGGACACTGCTACATCCTACCAGGGAGGGACAACTTAGAGTAATTGGGTCACTGGTACTGGGAGGAGAGTTTCCACCCAGCCATGCTTTAAAGCGAGAGAGTGGCACACCAGGTAAGGAGGAGAGAGTGAGGATAAGCAGCGAGCGAGGAAGAGTGATAAATAATGAGAATGTGGTCTGTGTGAAAGCAGAAAAATAGAAGCTGGGGAAAATAAATAAATAAATAAATAAATCGTGAGCAATAAAAAACAGGGAGCTCAGGTTGAAATAAGCTGCTATTTTGTTTTTGATACCTCACTGAGACGCTGCAGTGATTACAGGGAGCAATGGATTCGAAGTTTTTCCAGAGGAGGTTTCTGCATGCATGGCCTCCTATCAGGCAGTATGCAATATGCAAAAAAATAAATAAACTGGCTGAGCAAACTGGTATGTGCATCCTCTTTGTCTGTTCTCCATCCAGTGGAAGCTCAGCGGTTAAATCAGATCAAACTGCTTTAATGAACACAAAGAGGTGCAAAAGACCCGTCTGGGAGTCTTAGGGCTAGAAAAGAGAGGCAGCGATGGAAGGAGGAAGATGGAGAGAGAAATGTGGGCGTCCTCTGCTTCTTTGGCAAGAATGAAAGGTCAGAGATTGAGTATTGTGTAAATCTATCACTACAACGCCGCAAGGGTAATACACCAGAGCTGGCTGCCTCCCTGCTGTTTTCTAGTCTCATCTCCTACTCCATCATGACTGGGTCAACTATCACTTTATTTTAGCTTTCTGAAGAGATAGCGTGAATTCCTCATTTTGTTGAATTGGCATCTTTTTGTACATTTCCAGCCTCGTCCCCACAGTCCAGAAATATGCAGGTCAAGTGAGGAGCCAATAGGCGTGATTGTGTTCCTGTGTTAACAGCTAATCCACTATTTGGCAACGGCGCCTGAGTGTTTGCCTGCAGACCGGTGCAGGGTTGAATCGGCTACAGTGGACAATGAAGCAGAAAAATAATTATTATAGCCAAAATCAGATGAGGAGCTGCGTCAAATATTTGAAATACAAACTGACAGAGTGTTTAGGCCAAGAGACGACTTTGCTATTTACACATTTTACACTTGACTAAAAATATTAACTTGTTATATTCTGGTGGACAAACAATATAATTGCAGCAATTTTGTCATTTTTGGTCGTGTAGCATCTTCATCGAATATATAACAATGTGATTACAACATGTTATTGTCAGCTAATATATAGGCCAACACTATTTTTTTTTGTCCAGCCTTTAGTAGACCCCACCCACAATGGGTTTTTTTTGGGTAAGAATTTAAGTATTTGAAGTACAGCTATAACTATTTTGAAGCTCAGCATTTTATTTTGAAGTACTCACTATTTTATATTGATTACATAGAGGAGCTAAATGTTACGACTACAAGAAAATACGTCACTGAATTCAAAGTGTATTACTCCACATCCCCTAAACCCTAAGGGTGGCTGTGGCTCAGAGCGGGTCGTCTACGAATCGTAACATCATGGGTTCGATCCCCAGCTCCTCTTGTCCATGTGTCAAAGTGTCCTTGAGCAAGACACTGAACCCTAAGTTGCTCCAAGTAGTGGCTAGCGCCTTTCATGGCAGCTCTGTAGCAATTGGTGTGTGTGAATGAGATGCCTTGTAAAGCACTTTGGGACCAAGCTAAGGTCAAAAAAGTGCTATGTACAGCTAATGCAGAAAGCTGCAGCCAGGTTTTTAACCCCTGTACTTGCCTTTTAGCACTGGCTCCCAGTCCACTTTAGGATCCATTTTAAGATTTTACTTTTAGGGTGATTCACAGGTCGACACCTCTAAACATCAGTGATCTTCTCTCTCCATATGTTCCCAGTAGGTCACTGAGATCTTCCAGTCTTGGGTTCCTAAGTGTCCTCCCATACTAGACTCAACATGAAAGGCAACTTTGAGGTCGTAGCCCCGAGATTGTGGAAAGACCTCCTGATCTTCTGTTAGCGTTTTCAAGAAGTTGCTAAAAACGTATCTTTTGAAACGGCATTTTATTAGCCGCTATGTTACGTTACGTTGTTTTATTGCCTTGATTTTATTATTATTACTGCTTTTTAGCTTCTTTTTTAATTTATTCCTTCTCTGATTTTACTTTTTTAAAATCCGTGAAGCATTTTGTGACTGTCTATGAAAGACGCCATACAAATAAACTTTACTTACTTACTTAAACCCCATTTGAAGTCGGCAGAAATAAGTTCTAGACATAACACTGACAAATCAGTTACTTGTTTTCACATCCAGCAGACTGAGCTACATTAGTATCTATTCAGAGTCATGTTTTCTCCCTTCATATCCAAATATGGTCACTTCTGGCTCCACAACAACAAACATGGCAATGCGGGCGACATGGGCTGCAGTGGGTTGGGACCTTGGTGGGGAACCAGAAGGTTACCGGTTCAAGTCCCAGCCTGGATGAAGCATGGAGTGTGGACTGGTGGCTGAGGAGATGCTGGTGCACCTCTGGGTCACTACAGAGGTGCGCTTGAGCAAGGCACCATTCCCCCCCCATCTCCCTTTGCAGAGTGTAAGTGGTATTTCGCTGAGTGTGCTGTGCATGGTGGCTCAGTGGTAGAGCGGCCGCCTACCAACTAAAGGCGGTTCGATTCCCTCTCCTCCCAGTCATTGTTGGTGTGCCCTTGGGCAAGACACTTTACCCACCTTGCCCTGCATGAATGTTGGATGAATGGCGGTTCACAAATCTTCACAAATTAGCAGCCACACCTCTGTCAGTCTGAGCCATGGCAGCTGTGGCTAGCTTAGCTTACCGCCACCGGTATGAATGGGTGTGAATGGATAATGGTCTCTGTGTGAGCGCTTTGAGTCTGGACTTCCAGAGAAAAGCGCCATATAAATCCAAACCATTATTACTATTATTATTATTATTATTATTATTATTATTATTATTATTATTATGTACAATGACAATAAAGCT
>OOFC01015223.1:17575-30418 GCA_900323345.1 Pseudochromis fuscus
TTGAGGATTCAAACCAACAGGTGACTTGATGTTAGCTTCATACAGTCCATGGTTTGCTGTTTTATCTCTATTTTTGGTCTCCACCAGATCGTAATAAAATTATCTGTCATTTCAGCTGCTAAATGATCGACTATCTTCACCAGCTAGTTGATTCATCACTGATTAGTTGCATCCATGTAGTTCAGAGGTTTTAGATCAACCCCATTTTTCAGCCTTTTCACCGACTCACGTTATTGTCTGAAACACCACGGTCGGTATCGGCTCTTATTTTTTTGCAGGCACATGACAGTAAAAGCCACCTTGGATAAACAGACAAAATAAACATCACCGCCTACAGAAACTCCAACCTCTTCACCAGGAGAAGAGAGAAGACACAGCTGTGGCCGCACCGACAGCTGATTTCTGTGAAGAGTAGTGAAAAAATATCACTGCTGCAAAGATGGGAGCAAAAAATGAAAAATAATCATCACAAACCTTATGGGGACTTTAATTTTAGCCCTTACCTCCGGGACAGAGAAAGGAGACATGACATAAAGGTCAAACCAATGTTCAATATGACAAGTTATCCCCGATAAAAGAGACAAAGTCAATCTTTTACCCCTGATGTTCTGTATCTCCCTCTTGTTCATTTTTGTATCTTATCTTGTTCTTCTGTCCTTCACCTCTACTTCTGCCTTTATCTACCTCTCCCATCTTTGCTCCCGTTCTTATTGTCTCCTAATTATCTCATCGCCTCGTCCTCCCGCACCACCATCCATCATGTGCTCAACCAGCCCTCCGACTCAGCCCACTGTTTAACAGGATCACTGCTTTTGCAAGTCTGCATACAAACATTCATTTACCGGAACACTTTTCTGAATCCGATCCAGTTATTGAATTTGCATAATGAGTTAAAAAAAAACAAAAAAAAAACTGTCGAGCAGCAAAAAACACACCGCTCTGATTAGCTACTGTGGTTTACACATGCGAGTAAATGAGTTTTAAAGTACAGATTAGACCCGGGTGTAAAGCATGTAAGTTTCCTCCTTTAATTGGGCTGAAAACAAGGATTTTTACACATTATTTTGAAGAAGCCTTATTACCACAACGTGTTAAAATCTCCTGCATCAACAAGCTTTTATACAGAGAGCTTTATTGTTACTTTAATTTTTGTAACTCGAGATATTTTGCCGCAGCGATGAAAGTGTTTGATTAATGATGAGTCAAGCAAATGTGAGTTGTGGAGTCAATAACATTCATTACCTCGTGACTTGTGGACATGAATTGACTTTGTGTCTAAAATCAAAGCCGGCTGTCAAACTTAAGAGGCCGTTAGTTTCGAAAATTCTCAAATTAAGGGAGGAATTCAATAAGATATACGTTTATTAGGTTGTAAAATTGCCAGAAAAGGCAATTAGTCTGTGCTGATTTGTGTTTCTAATTTATGAGTCTGAAAGATCCGAAAATTAACTTTTAATTCTCGGAAGCGTCGTAAGTAGATGCCATTTTAAACACAATTCCCCACAGGAAGTATGTATTATTTAAGAATATACTGTAATGCCTGTCATGGTAATTAATTTTTTAAGCTTTAGACACGAATAATAAATAATAAAGTCACTCGACATTACTTCAATGGAGCTCCAGGAGAGCGACGCCGGTGATGCAAATGAGAGCCGACCTGTCACCTGAGTGTAAAGTTTTAAAGACATTGTTCACCTCGAAATAATTTTCTGTCATCACCTCCGTTCTCATACCCCTGAGTATAATTTGAGCGCTCTGAGAAGTGATTGCACGGTGAATTCAAAACGCCGCTATTTACCTCGCTCTCTCCTATATTTCACTCGCTGATAATAACTTTGTCAATTTCCAGCAGCGAGTACAGTGTCTTCAGAAAAATACTCCGCTTATGCTGCTCGAGCTCTTTGGGGAAATTTGATGGCTCTTTTATGCTATTTTGAAATTGATGCTCACATTCATTTCAGCTGTTGAAGATGAGGAGATGGTATGGTTTTGAGCCCACGCTGCCGGTGTCGCCGGAGGAGCGGTAACCATGTGAACCAGGTTGTTTTAATTAAAACCTCCCTGCTCCTGTTGAATGGATTGATACTGCTGCGTCATACAGTCGACATATTTGGTTTTACTCACGTGTCTCCTGGATGGATGCTTATATCCGATGAGTTTGATGGAGCACCTGCAAACTGAAGTGGCATTTCCATCAGCGTTTAGCTGGAAGCACCACTGCATCTAAGTACAGCTGCACAGTGCTGGAATTTTAACTAACAAGACATCTGTTTAAACAAGGCAGCCAGAGCCATTTAAACACAAATGTCTTCAGTCTCGCAGGGTCACCTGTTGTGCACCACGTAACAACTTGTGCTTCGGCATTGTGCTCAAGAGCCCCTCAGCAGTCGTAGCGGAGACCACACTAATTACATCCAGGCCTAAGTTATTAATCAGCCTTCCTACCTCCAGGCAATCCTGCTACCCGAGACTGTCAATCTAAAGAAGCAGCATCAATCCAAGTGAAATGAAACCCTGGTGGAGAAGCTAATTAGTATTAGTAATGGTTAGGGAACTGCGTGTGTGAGCGCTCTTGCAACAGATTTCATCAGGGTCTGCTCGGGAAAGGACAGTCACATCAGGCCTCTGTCTGGCCTTTAGCTGGCTGCACCTCCACTGGAGTCGGATCAAACAGGTGGACAGGGACTGTGCGTGAAGCTCTGGAGGATATGAAGTAAAGCAATCCTATTAGGGAGTGCGAGAGAGACCAAAACCCCCACAGACACTTCTCAGTGCGCTGCCTGAATTAATCTGTTGTTTTGTTTTTGCTGCAACATACGAGTCTTTGAAACGCTCTCGTCAGATGTCGCTGACTGCACAATGTATTCAGCGATCGTTGCAGTCGAGGTGGTAAACAGATCGAGTGAAGAAAAAAACCTGGCTCAGTCTATAATGTGTCATTTATGAGGGATTTTCAGCTCACCTGTTTTGGATTATATTGAAAGTAGAGAGCACTCAGAGACCCTGTTTACACTTGGATTTAAGATGTGTCTTGGGTAAGATAAGCTGAGATCTGATAACTCACAACACATTTGACCACGTCTTTATAGCGTAAATGCTAACTCGTCCCCGATAAGGACACAATCCTGAGGAACTCACTGCTCTTCTCGTGTTTAATCTCCTTCATCTCGCCGTCATAAACTTGCACGAAATTCGGCGCTTTCCTCTGGAGTGATATAAAAACTGACATTGCCGTGGTGACATCTGAACACAAGTGGTCATCAGGACAGGTTGGAGACATATGTTAAATACAGGTGTAAACAAAGATGGCTGTCGTCTTGTGATCTGATCACCTGAGACGTATTTTAAAACCAAATGTGAACAGGGTCATAGGGCACAAACCTCTGCTAGGACATAATCCAGCTGTACTGAGGCTATAGCCTGAACACAGTTGGCCAGATAGGGATTTATTTACTCATTCATTCATTTATTTTAGGGGTGGGTGGTTGTGTTGGGTTTTTTTTTTTTTGAAAATAGATATCATCCTGTGGTCCTGCTTAAAATGTAATCACTTGTCCCTTGGGTTATGTCCTATCTTTCCAAACACAATATGGTTGCACAGAGTGCTACAAGAGGCTAAACAACTTCGATTTGTTACTGGAAGGAATCTTTAAAGGTTTAAGTTCAGTATAGGAGCCTAAAGACTTGGGGCTGATGCATTTAGTTTTGCCAAAAATAAAATATTTAGTAACCTTACTTTATACTGCCACAAGGAGTGTGTTGTCCATGTGTTAGCAACATTACAGAGAAACTACCAGATCTTGATGATTTGTTTTTATTAGAGAGATAAGTTTTGTGGATGAATCCTGTGTGGAAAAAACAAACCAAATGTCTCTGTTATATTGGGTTAGAGTTTTTTTTTATGCTATTTCACCACAAGATGGCAACAGTGTTCAATGTGTAGCATCAGGACAGCTAGATTATGCCTTGTTGAAGGTTTGTGCTTACTTAATGCCTTCTACTTATAAAGCATTTTAGTCCTCTTCCTGTACATAATGTTACTTTATCACAAAAGGTGAAATTTCCTTTTGATTTGAAAGAAAACACAGCGGGGGATTGTAAGAGATTTCAACCTTTACCCTTTAACTCTGAGTGTAGCGCCGGTGCTACGTCTGCACATGCGTCTTTGGATTACTGTAATTACATGACCGTTTGCGCAATTGGAAAAATTCCAACAGTTTCTGAGAGCTGAGATGTTGCACTTTACACTGAATATGGTGTCATTACGGTATTTTCACTAGCGCCTCTACCAGAAGCCGGCAAAGTAGCTAATTTACGATATATTACGTGTTGTAAGAGTGTAGATGAAGCAAGAATAGCTTCATTTTTCGTGACCAAACACACTGCAGTTGCACATGAATTATAGATTTTGTGTGTTAAATCTGAAATCAAAATAAGCTTAAAAAGTCCAGGTGGAAATTTGGAGGCTCTGGTGTAAAAGGGTTAAACACAAAATCGTTCAGTGAGCTCCATTCAGCTTGCAAACGTCTTGTAACCCCACACTTCCTGACACGATTTTTTTTTTCTTTCGTGCTGGTATGGCAACAAAAGATTATACTGAGCCCAACCCTCGTCTCTTTTCTTCTAACCCTCGTCTCAATCAGACCCCCCAGTCCTGCTCGTCGCCCTCCAGCCAACACGTATCAATCAGAGGCCGCTGCCCTCTCTTGTTTCCGAACATGCCGATCCAAGAGCAGGTAATGAGGCACAAACCAACAATGGGTCACTACGGTGATTGAGCTGCGGGAGGTGAAAAGTCTCCCGTTTTCTAACAACGTGTCCCCCCTGATTGACCTGTGGCCAGTCGGTTATAATCTCTGAAAGCTTTAGCTCACCTCACGGCTCACCTGGCAGACCAATATGCTTTCTCTTTCACTCCCTCCTCGACTAATCCCTCTCTCTTTCCCCCTGCATTCACTTGTCCTAATCTCACTCCCTCCCCCCGTCTCTTTTTTCCCCCTCACTGTCATCCTACACATCCTTTCAATTCATCCCTGCAATTCAATTTCATTTGCTATATTAGTACAGGACAAGAAATGCTTATCTTGCCAAAACATGTATATAAGAAATAAATGGGAAAAACATAAAACAACAGGCCATAAATATGAATAAGGATTAAAGTTGGTAAGCCGTCAAATTTACTCGCGGCCAAAGTTAGTTTTGCAACAAAGGATTCATATTCACGAAGCCATATGTGCCATGAGAGCTAAAAATGACTCCCTTGGCCGTAATAAACAATGTTACTTTTTATATTCAGCTTTATCAGATACACAATCAATATGCAAATGATATTTTAGGGAGTTCATGCTGCCAAAAACTCAACATGCTGATCTAAGTCTAGTTTTATCTTGGAACAGGCCTCCTGTCTCTCCATAGAGAGTGCCAGGCAGGCTTTTAATGCACTTCACCACCTCCACTCACATATCAGCACACACACACTCACACACACACATACACAGAAGGATGCACACAATATGCTTCAAAGCCCCCTAGCTGGCATCCAAATGCCAAATGCCTAATAAATACAAACACTAACACACACGTAATGACATGCAGCCGCTTCCTTTGCGTATTTCACTGAATTTTTTTTTCAAAACACGTCAAGGACACGTGTGTCACGCTGTGCGTTCACCTCATTGTTAACCCTCTGTACAATAACGCTTCCTACTCCACGTGTAACACTTCTTGCTGCATCGTGGCTCTTTATCATCCCTCGTACAGCCCTCACCCCCGTCAGCCAAATCGCACCACCTGTGCGATCAGGTCGCAGTGCGGCCCTCATCCCCCTCCCGGCGCCGCCCAGACCCAACGCCGCTGCAGATGGGAGGCAACGGAAGAGGAGACATTAGAAAGTGCGAGCTTTGAAATGGTAAGAAGATCTGTTTATAGTGCAGTGCAGATGAAAGTGAGCTGCGAGGAGGTGCACGAGGAAGGCCGAGGGGTGGAGGGGGGGTGAGGTGAGGTGTATGGGAAAGGGAGGATGAGAGAGGCTTGTTTTGGCAGCAACACACACCTCACCCTAACCTTCTGCCACCAGCACCGGGAAGGATTTACTCTCCTTCTCCGTTTGTCTCCTTCTTATCTCTCGTCCTTGATCGCTGCTTTGATACGGCGAAGGAGAATAAATATGAAGCGGGTTCAGGTGGAGGTGAGAGTGGAGACGCACACAAATGCATGGACGTCCAATCTGAGAAAGTCAGCACAAAACTATCCTCTCTATGTTTTACAGCAACATTAATATGCGTAAGAGAGTGTGCATTATGTATCTGAGGAGCACAAAGCAGAGCAGTGTAGCCTCCTTCCCTTCACTTGCACTGCATTGCTACATTTTGTTGCACTGCACTGCCCAATCTCCCCATGGGGATCATTAAAGTTTCATCCTAACTGTACCTTATTAGGGATCCTCCATCACGTGGGCTCTGTTGAGGAATCGGTCCAGGGCGATGTTTGGTCTACATATTGATTTTAATGAGCGAAGTGCACCTTAAAAGATTTAAAGGGGAGGTTCAAGGTTCCCCTGCTTCGCTTTTGGACCCTCGGTTGTGTATGAATGTAGCGTATTTCACCTGAAAATACATTTAAGTTGAATTTATAACACTAAAAAAAACTATATCCCGACTCACCTGGTCCAGACAGCTGGGCTGGGCTGGCACCGTGACATCAAAGCACAGCTCACAGCAAACACAGAAGGGGAAGCTGGGGGGAAATAATAACTTAACACGAGGAAAAAAAAAGGCTGAAAGCGAGAAAAAAAGCAAGTTGTGTGTGGAGAAGACATGAATAATGGATGGCAAGCAGAAGTCATGCAGATGAGAACAAATAGCAGACTCCCAATAAGAGAGGCATTAAAAAGAAACAATATGACACACATTACTGACGGGAGATGCGGCGGTTTGTGCACGCGTGTTAATGTGCACCGAGCGGAGGAACCGGCTCCTGATGTGTTTGACAGTAATGAGGCAGAGGCAGAGTGGCGGATTTGAGGAGGAGAGCCTGCGAGCAACAGACAGGCAAGCAGAGCATGTCAAATCACCCTTATGTGGGACAAAATCATTATGTCACCACAGTCTAATCTGGCAGCCGCAAATTCGCAATTGGTCTTTTGGCAAAACGAGGGTCAGTGGCAGATGGGTAGAGGCTGGAAGTGTGGAAGTAGCTGCTGGCCATACAAACACTGACTGAAACTCTAACCTCATTTACACCAGTGTCTGTTTGGCTCCTGGGGGCTCAACCTAACTTCTAAGCCCAAGTAAATTCAGGCCAGGCCAGGGGAGACCATGGCTTCAACGCCTCTGGTCACCGGAGGGTCGCTCGCAGCTGTCACTGTGCGCACGTCAGGCGTTAAAAATGCACATTTGCTGCAGAAGTGGAGAATATTTAAAGAATGTAAGAGCATAAAAAAGCAGGGCCTACAGCTCCTCTATAGTGTTTCCAGTGCCGAGACACAAATGCAGGCAAAGAAAACAACCTGAGGGGGAAAAGCCTTTGCTGGAGGAAGACTCTTTTATTTTGTCCTTCTGTTGGAGCCTCCATCTTCATGAATGTGCTTTGGCAAGAAATTGAACAATTCTTCAAAGACAAAAACACACTTTCCTTCTTTCTACTCTAAATATGAATTGAAGATGACTGTGACAGAAGAAAAATCATCTTTTTCCAGTTGTGAGGACACAAAATGTTTCAGCAATTTTAACAATAACGCTCCATAAAAAAATTATTAGCAGACTTCTGAAGGTCTGTAAAAGTTTAGAAGTAAACTGCACAAAAAAAACCTGTAAAAACACTAAAAAAATCATTTGAAAGGAGCCGAAATTAAACTTTTATGTTATTTAAGTTCTGTCCCATTACGTTAATAACACCTTTTATACTAGTTAGAAATAATAAAGTTTTAATTCAGCAGCGAGAATTGAAATCAATAGATGTGTTAAAATGTGGGTCTGCTTGACTGGGTGCAATTTTCTGTCTTCAAGAAAAGAGACATTTTGAATTATTGAAAAGACCAGTTAATTTTGAAGTTTTCAATCCAGGAACTCTGAAGACTTCCAGGAGTTTAGTTTATTGACGTTAGGACAATAAAGCCTCGGGGGAATAAAAAAGGGACTATTTCATAGCAGCTGTTGTGCACAGGAGGGAAGGACACCTGAAGAAACTCCTCACATTGTGATACAGATACTTTCTGACATGTTGTTTTCTGTCTGGAGGAGGAAACTGAAAGTGCAGCTGTCGATCGGCCAAAACAAACTTTCTATAGTGGACAACAAAAGTCTCTTTATTTCCATCCAACAGCGCAATCCTTGATTTTAATTATAAAGACAGTTTTAATTAGCATGTTTACCCTCAAACACCCTCTGTTGCTGAGTGACATGGATACTTATTGTACTGCTGCGGTGCATTTTCTCAATTATGTAATTAAGTACAATTAGAGGGCACTTTCGCTTCAATTGGGTGTTTCCATTTTGTGCGACTAATACACTAATCTTCTGATTAACATAATGTTTTATTCCACTACAAAAATCAAATATGATGCATTATTATTTTATGTGATCAAGTGTATATTGAGTGAACGAAGCTAATGTGACGTCACGCTAGATCAGGATTTGAACGATGTTGGTTGGTTGGAGACAGACGTGACCATATTTGGATATCAAGTTAGGAGTGAGGAGGCGGGTCTGACCTTTGAACTCAAGACTCGAGTCCTAATCTTACCACCAGGTTGTTGTATTTTCAAAGACTTTTTCAGATGAACCAGCAAATTGCTAATAAGAAGAGTTGACTTTAGATAATGACATCAGAATGACTTGTGGGAAAATATATCGACTGAGTATTTCATGCTTGACAATATGGGATATTTGTTGTTAGTAATTTTGTTGCTACTTTATTGTGACTTTTTAAAGATAGTGTCTGGTTTGGTTGAATGCAGTGGTTAAAAAAAGTGCCAATGCTGTTTTTTTTGTCTGTAGACTCACATTTTGAAACCAGGAGATCGGCATTTGAACATCGCCATGCCAACCATATTTGGATGTGAAGGGCGGAGTAAGGACGCGGGTCTAACTCTCAAACCCGAGGACATTACCATATGTGTATGAAACTCGAGTTTCGCTCAAACTAACCACGCCCACTAACCACTTCCTCTTCCTGAAGCCTCATATTTACCTAATGATACAGTTATTTTCAGCTGAACCACCAGATCACTCAGAAGAAGAGTTAATTTTACTAATGACACCAGAATGACTTGTGGAAAAATATGATTGAAAATGTTTTAATGGAAGTCTGGAGCCAGAGTTTTTTGGAGTCAGGATCTAGTGGCCGTCAGGAGTACTGCACTGTATGTATTTATTCACTGTTTTATGTATTTGTTCCTTCAAAACAATTCAACTTTTGCACAAAGTCAATCATTATCAGTTACTATAAAATATACAAAAGTTGTTTTATAAGAGAGTGGGCAAACATGGTCTCAGGGGAACATGTATTTTCAAAAAGCAAACAGTACAAACCAGCAGAAAAACACATTGTACACATTGAGTTAATTTATGGACTAGCTGTAGCGAGGAGATGAGGGCCTGCAAGTCACCAAACAAATTTAAACTAATTTTTATCAACCACATTTTCAGCTGATACAATAGAGAAATGAACTTGTAGCGATGAGCATTTCCTGTCTTCTGTTGTGTTTTGTTTATCTACACTTCAGATGAATTGATTAGTAAAACGACAAAGCGATAGGACTAGATAACTTCACCCTACACACTTTCGAACGGGGTATGATTACTTATGTTGTTACAAATTGTCTAAGTCGTCACGTTGGTTTCTGCCTAAAGCATTTTGTGTATTTTATGTATTTTGTTTCTCTTTTAACCCGTTTGAATAAATAAATAAAATGAAATGTAATGTTTACTGGTAAAGAGAAAAGCATCGTCCATGAATACAACCTACATATGACAGGACTTGTCTCCTAGTCTGAAATACACAACATTTACTTCCAGTGACACAACAGAGGATCCAATATACTTAGATTACAATCATTTAAAGATGATTTTCTACCCAACACTATGAACATTGCCGTCACCAACAGCTGCTTTAACACGATAAATGCTAAAGTCGTACGGTCTGAAATTACCCACAGCTCTGGGCTACACCTTTGTGTCTCCTGGTCTGTTTGGATTTCTGGCTCTGAGATTAGGCAACAACACAGTGGCACAGATGCTGTAATCTTAATCCTGCTGTAGTGACTGTGAGACTGATGTGTTGCAAAGTCTGAGATTTCATTTCACCCAAAACTTCAGTGGTTACTTTCAGACTTCTTCGTAAAAAAAAAAAAAAACCACCACATCCTAGATAATGTTTTATAGCGTTAAAAAAAAGGCTGAATTCGTACTGGGTACGGCCATAATAACTCTGTATCAGTCCGTGCCGGCTAATTGATACCAATGAGGAACCCGGAGATAAGTTTTATAATAGGATTTTTTCCAGTACTGTGTGTGATGTTCGGAGTTGATTTGCATACAAGAAGGCACTGGTGAATACAAAGATGGATTTTTAAAGTAAATTTTGTACTGCGATACCAACGCGAGTTTCTTTTATTGAGCGCTCAGTGAAGAACAGAATCAAATGCTTTTCTGAGGGACATTAAAATTCTGCTCCAGCCTCTCAGGTAGCTACAGTGGACTCTAGTGCTTCGCCCCTGTATGATGACAGCATGCATCACATAGTCAACTTCCCCTCCTTTGCTGCCCGGGGACAATCTTTCCCCCCCCAAAAAACATGAGAAAAATCAGTGCATAACAGTGAAGCTGGTGCTGGAGATCTAACAGGGCAGGAGGAGGGAGGTGGGGGGGGAATCCTCAATATTTAACACCTCTCATCCTCCATTCACTTTGACTCAGACTGAGGAATAACCTTCTGATCTCCCCCATCAAAGCTCAGCCAGTCACCTCAAATCTCCCTCTATGCCCGAGTCTAATCGGCACTGATTGGCTTATGAAAACCCTAATCACTGAAAATTACTTTTAATGTAATACCGGTGTGTGTGGGTTCTGAATAACTTGAAAATGACGAGCGAGTGCAGGAGGGTTTTTCTGTGCCTACTTGATTTTAAGTAGCTGTGCGCAGTCACTCTATATGGATGTGGTTTTGAAAGCTAATGAGACAGAGCAGACTCTTCTCCTCGATGGAGAAGGCGACAGCTAAATCCCCCATGGAAAAAAAACACTACAATATTCCTCTTATAACCCTACAGGGACAGAGCGAGCCTATAGACTGTGTATGACCCTTCAACCATGACTTTACTATGTGCTCCACTGTATCTTTTATTAATATGTAATACCCCGGACTTACGCCGTGTCGGTGGGAGTTGATATGGAGTTAGTGACCTTATCCTTTTTGCAGTTTTACATCGTATTCTCACCGTTACTATAGAGTATAGCTACAGGACAGCTGCTTGTAATGCATTGAAGACACTCAGCTGTAAACTCATGACCTTATTGCACATGATGGCATTTTAATATCTTATTGCATCATGTCATATACATAATATTCACCTTGTCTTTGGGTTTCTCCTCCTGCTATTTAACTATGAATTTTGACTGTTTATTGATGCATATTTTTAGTGGCAAAGTCAGTCGGTTCCACCGCTATGATCCCAACTGAAATAACAATTATTGGATAGATTGCTACTCCATACAAACATTAAGGAACCCCAGAGGATGAATTCTCAAGATGTTTAATCTAGCGCTGCTATTAGGGTTTACTTTTTTGGTTGTGATTAAAATCTCTCCCCAGCTGTTAAATGGAAAGACATCCAATTTTGGAGAGATATCAGTGTTTCCCAGAGGATACCGACGACTCTGATGAGTGTCGGACTGTTCGTCCAGGTTCGCCAGCAGGTCACGATTTGTATTAATCCAGTGAAATACTGCAGCAGCTATTGGAGGACTGGGATGAAGCTTTTTCAAGAGGATGCATCTTAATAACTTTGGTAATGGCCTGATTTTCCCATAAAAGAAGTTGACAACTCTTGGATGGCTGGTCATAAAATTTGGTTGAGACGATCATGTCTCCATCGAGATTAGATATATAAACTATGGTGGTTATATAACATGTACTTTAACTCTTTATTTGTTTGCACACTGTCTTGCATTGCATCATGTAAGTATTTGTTTTGCAGCATTGATATAAAACATAAAATATTTACTTTGTCTCATTTTTTTTCTCTGCTTTTAAGCATAAACATGCACCAAGGCATAATCCATGTATCATCATCCTGCGAGTGTGTGTGGATCATTCAGATGTGAGACAGCTGTGTGGCTCAGGTAGCAGAGTGGGTCATCGACAAATCATTAGATTGACAGTGAAGCTCCCTGGCCGCTCCTGTCCACGTGTTGAAGTGTCCTTGAGCAAGACACTGAACCCTACGTCGGTCCCAGTGGAGGCGATCGCCTTGCATGGCAGCTTTGTAGCCACTGGTGTGTGGATATGTGTGGGAGTGGGTGAATGACAGGCAAAAATAACTTGTAGAAGTGAAAGTACAAGGAAGAAATCTTTAAAATTCATCCATTATCAGAGATATGGATTTTGTGGGATTTCTGGGACATTGGGTACTACCCAAAAAAAAAGAAAACTGGAGATCTGTTCATAATCAAAGCACAAAAAACAGCATAGGTGACTCCACATTATTGGTTCCCCCAAATAAACTTTATTGCAACTCTACTCTGCATTTTGGTATTTTGATGATGAATTTTCATAATATCCTGGTCCTGTTGTTGTGACACCTGAATGGCAGCACCCCAGACTAATTATCAGATTAGGACTTTT